>JAZHYW010007662.1:0-50570 GCA_037355805.1 Ixodes ricinus
ACGATGGCGCCTCGGGCAGAGGCAACAGCGTCTCCGGGAGGGTGCAGCCGGGTTGTGTTCTAAAGAGCCTGTGGTCTGACGAGGGAACACCTTTCGCCTACGCGAATCCGGTCGCGGGGAACGCGAGCGAGAGCGGCTATTCTCAACGTGGACGCTGGCCCGTCTCTGTACTGTGGATAGGACAGAGTCTGTCACTGCTGGGATTATGCTCTGCACCATATGTGGGAGCTCCTGTTGCCAGAGTTCCTTGAAGGAAGCTCTGACGCTTTCCAAAATTTTGCCTGGCATGTCCGCAATTGTGCGTTCCAAATTTTCCAGACGATGATCAATGAGGGGCATGTGCCCAACAGGTGTGCGGTCCGAGCACTGCGAGACGCTAGACGGTCCTGACGCGGCCGAGGCCCTGTCATCGTGGTCCGCCGGCTCAGCTTGCTGCATGGGCTCCGAAGACCCGGTCTGTGCCTGGGGCTCCGTCAGCCTGGCCAATTTTGCCTCAAGCTCTTGAATTTTGTTAGCTAGAATTTCGGTTTGGCGCCGGAGTTCAGCATTTTGTCTCTGTAGGGCGACTTCGGTTTGGGAGGGGAGAGAGGCCGGGGACAGCCCCAACCCAACCGCTCACCTTTGTTTGGGCGCTTTCCAAGGGAGGGAAATCCCCAGCGTTGAAGGTCGGCGCCTTTGTCCTGGTCCCGGACTTGGCGCCTCTCGTGCGTTGTTCAGGCTGTTCCTGCGTAGAGGTAGATGTCCTGGTGTTGCCCTTGGTGGGCGGAGATTGCTTGGGAGCTGACTTCCGCCTGGCGTTAGTCGGTGGAGTCCCCGGCTTGATCGGCTTTCGGTACTTGCCGGTACAGCCGGCAGCGCCGGTGAGGTGATTGCCCCCGCAGAGGAGGCAACAAGGGATGCAGTCGTGTTCAGCAGGGCCCTCGGAAGTGGGAGCTACTTGAGAGCCACAGCGGCCGCACCGTCCCGCCTGCGGCCGCGGGCAGATGTCAGCCCGGTGCCCCACCGTCCCACAGCGGTGACAAGCGGGGATCGTCTTCTTATACAGTCTCACGGGGATGCCCTGATCGCTGCAGTAGATTTGACGGGGCACCGTTTTTCCCTCGAAGGTGACCACTGCGACGTCGGTGTTGCCCAGTTTCCTCACGGAGAGAATCTCGCCGTTCTTCCATCTGAGTTTTTGCTTGAGGGAGACCGATGTATCGTTGGGGTCAATGTTGATGACCCCTTGCAGACGTCACCCGAGGCTTTGGCATGTCCACGGAACGGGAGCTGGCGGTCCCCGACTACCAGCATGATGTCACCGAGGAGCCTCTCGGCAGCGGGCACTGAGTTCAGTCCACACACTAACACATTTTGATCCCACACGGGCCACACAGAGAGTTCCACCTCTCCACAGTCACGTATAAGGTTGCGTACCGCAACTCCGGCTTGGCCTGGCACGAAGGTCGCCTTTAGATCCAGCGTTGTGCGTGGCTTGAGCACTACGATGAGTTCATCGCGCCCAATGCGGGGCGTCTGCTGCGGCCGCCACTTGAGCTTGCGGGCTCCGCCTTTCAAGGCCGCATTAGCTGCTCCCCGCGCAAAGCCTGCGCGGAACAAGCACCCGCCTGGTGCTTGTCGGCGGTGCCGGTGAGCTTAGGAACCTTTGGCTTCTGCTTGCGTCGCCATATTCGGACCATGTCGTCCAAATATTCTTCTTCGGATGGTAGGAGGTCCTCGAGTTGAGCAGTATCCATGCGTACGACTTGCATAGAAGCAGGATCGTAGCCGGTCACAGTGTTCGGAGCCGCCATCGCCGGGAGATCCCCCGGCCGGGGCGAGCGGCCGGCCGCCGATAAGCCGCCCGCCGATAAGCCGCCGTTAAGCCGAGCGCCGCGGCGGTCAGCGAAAACTTTCCACGCTCAGAAATTCGTCAAAAATGTGCCCACCGTGTTGAAAGTGGTGTCCACTTGTGCCGCTGAACTTTGCGGAGACGATGGTCCCAAAATTTGCGGGGTACGGGTTGAATAACCGCAATTAGAGGCGATTTTATCGGAGCCGAGGTGAAGCACGTTCGTCGCCGACGCGCGCCTGCAGCAGCGCCCTTCCTAAGGCGTGCGCTAATCCGTATTTTCGGCGCGCCCGCAGTTCAAGTCCAGGATTTCTGCGTGTGAGTGGGCGATTCCGTTTGTAGATGGCGCGCACTTGAATCCCATAGCTGGCGTGAACTTTTAGCGTTATGCGTTAATCGCCCTACATCTCTCGATAATTTTAGCGCCAGCTTGCAGATGACGTCAACTCGCGCGCGCGTCTTGTCGCCAATTTTGCTCGATACATTTCCGGGAAAACACACCGTGCTTCCCTAAACTAGGATGACGAACACAGCACTTTTGTAGCACGCATGTCATGTAAGAGTTTCCTTTTATTGCGTTTACACGGCTCCGAAGCGATTCTGGAACCGTCTCAGTCGCCCGTAATGTTTACGAGGATCCAAGTCCCGCATCTTCCTGTCTTCTCGTTATCCGCTCAAACGACTCGTCCATTGTTGATTGAGAACTGCCTCTATCGCGGACCCGACTGCATAGAAAGATTCATTTTTGACTGTCAACTTTCTAGCGAAGGAAATACCCCGATTGATTAGGTCGAGTGAAGCGCCTCTTGAAATGACTCAAGAAAACGAGGCTTCCCACGCGGACCCTTCCCGCTGTGACATTTGCTACGGAGGCTGTAACACGAAAGTGAAAACTCGCGACCAAGACCACTTTGCGGGGAGAGTCTAGTGGACGTCTTTACTCCCAGAGTACCCTAAACCTTCGAATCAACAAACATACCGTTCCAGTCATATCGCACAACCATTACTACGACCTCAAGCTATATTTCTAGGAAAGGTTAATTTCTACCGAGTCCAAGGATATTAACGTTACTCATGTAGCTCGTTGCCTGAAATTGTAGATTGTCAGAGATATGCACAGCCTCCGCTTTATTGACAGCCTCGCATTTCTTCAGGCAAGCCTCGAGACATTCGTGCAAAATCTCACACTCTACGGGAAAAGAGCATTTTGCCGCCTTCGGCTTGATCCTTTCTTCCCGAACACGTCTACCTCCTTGCCCAGAAAGCAGCGTTTTGCAGTATAATTTCGCTGCAAGCATTGAAGAGTTACGAGGGGCAGAGCCTCCCGCCAAGAGAGGCCTTTTGCTTTACTGGGTGAGCTGGAAGCAGGGGTCTGTGAAGAGATGACTACGTACATGCACAGGTAATTTTCGGTACCTTTGGCTTCGAAGAACCTTGGATAGCACAGCAACCTTTACCTAAAGACGGACTGCGCCCTAGTGGCCGATGTTTTCCAAAACTTTATATGGTAAACTTTGGAAACGCACGTAATTGAGGCTTTACATTTCGTTTCGCTACCGTCCCTAAGATTATCGTGTGCTCTGAAACAGTCGAAAAGTGCAAGACTGGAGTCACGTGTTGATCCTGATACCTATCTCATGATAGAAAAGGGTATTGGCGGTGGGATTACCCAATGCACGACCCGCTCATGCTGTCTCAAATGTTCCGGGAGCGGATGCGATTTAACCCGCGACATGAACCGTCTCAGATTGTGGACTCGGACTTAAATTGTCCGCATGCGTCGACAAAATGAGAGAAGCCCCTGCCAGTGTCGGACTTTGAGTGGATGACGAAAGACGATATCGCCCGCCTGAACGTTGATGAGGGTTCAGGATGACGCCTAGTATGGCGCCCATTCTGGAGGTGGACTCAGATATCCTCACGGCTTGTACGATACGCCGTGCTGACTCACTCTTGTCCCCAGTGAAACAAAGCGTTCCCCTGCGAGTGGTTGTCCGATTATCAAAAGGTCTGCTTGGAAAAGTTTGAAAGGACCCAAAGAGGAATCCACTAAGAAGCTGGTGTCGATACTCCACGACAAAACGAAATGCAGCTTTACGCACAAGATTTGAAACTGTACACCCAGTCAGGGACTAGAGGTCGTCAAGATTCACGGAAGTCCTAAAATTCTCGCAGCGAGCGTTCTTGTAGAAAGTTTTTTACCGTGATTGTAACCATCAGCTGAAAAAGCAGGCAACCAACTCCCTAAGAGAAGAATCTTTCCAAACTGTTCATGAACAGCATATGCGGCAAAACGATCCAGAATGCACGGAAACATGGCCCCATTAAACTGTGCGTTAAAGAGTACGACATACTGGAAATGCTTCAGAAACCGAGCCTGACGCAGTTTCGAGCACTTACCCTCACAGGTCGTAATTGTGCCGGTTACTCCGAGGTGTGATGAAACTCAGCTAACCACTGTCATGTACGACTTCTTTTATAATCAACTTCGTCGTGCGATTCCCTCAGCGAGGGCTCTTTACTGCGACACGTATTCCTTCTTCCTGCACCTTCACGGATCAAATGTGGACGACAAACTGCTCCAATTCCTGAGACGCATGCTTGCATACATCTGTATATCCAGAGAGTCACAAACTCCTTTTGAACCGAAAACAAAAAATGGAAGCTCGGCGTGTTAAAAAAAGTAATATCTGTCTGCCGGACTCACTGGCTTTCTGTTGCCTAAAACCAAAGTTCTCCACAGCTTCAAAATAAGGAGCAACACGTGTTGCGTAAGAGCCAAGGGAGTAAAGAAATGTGAGTCTCGCAAGCTGGACCTACGGAGTCGTACAAGAATTATCTAGAGACGAAAACTTTGCACAGAGTGACGCGGCACTTGATTACTCGAAAACTTAACGAGAACAAAAGCATCTCGGCCGAAAATATTGCTCTGGATTTGTTTTACAACGAGCGTACATTTCCATCGACGGGATTACGACGTTTCCTTTTGGCCATAACTGCAGCTTTCGGAAGCGAGCGATCTCTCTCTCATCGCACGCCCTGACGTTGTAAATATTTTTGGACTCTATCGCGCGTTGCCTCGCGAGATGTTTATTTCCCCCACTTTTTTGCCGCCGGTGTGTCTTGAGGCTTTTTGTGCTGCACATTACTTGTACCAAAATGTTTCCAGTGGTTTTCTTGTTGCCTAGAGAAAATGAGAAAAAAAAATGTATCACCGTATCTGACTCGTTTTTTATGTGCTGATGCGGCCACGCCCTGCTCTACTTATTTCCCCAATCTGGGCTACGTCCGGACAGAGATGACGCTCAATTAGCTAGAGACGACGCGCGCGCAAAATTTGTCGCCATCTATCAAGCTGGCCCCCAAGGTTGTCAAAGAGAGTCAAAGCGCCATTAAAGATAGAGCTAAAAGCTTACGCCAGCTAAGGGATTCCGGTGCGCGCCATCCACAAACGGAATTGCCAAACTCACCCGCACAATGCCCGGACTTGAATTGCGCGCGAAAATACGAATGAGCCCGCCTTAGGAACACGATCAATTTAACTTTTCAGCAACAGATGACGCCAGGTCACACCCACGCCGACAGATGTCGTTTCGTGCCCCAGCAACAAATACTGACTTAACAACAGAAACGCGCGCCATCTATGAGCGGACTTGTAAACTCAAGCGCCCTAAAAGCTCAGATTTCAATTCGTGCGCGCGCGAAAGAGGAAAATGCTATCTTCACTGAAACGCGCAGAACTCCCATAGCTCCGGTTGGTATCGCGATTGCCTAGTAATCACGACTCTCTGAGTTCGAATCCATCTGAGAAGAAGCAACATTCTTAATAAGATATTACCGCGCAGCGTTTCAAACATCACGTGACGCTGGTCACATGACCCACTGGGAACAATTTAAAGCACGCGGCCAATGCGCTCTGCTCGAGACAAATGCCGCGGCTACGGACGACACAACATCTCTGTGCCGTCATCGTGACAATCGCTGCAGCATCCTCTGGCATATGACTCAGACAATCCCGAACTCTGACGTCATCACATTTCTTTCCTATAGCGCCCTCCGGTGAGTGACTCAGAGAAATGACTTGGGCCGGAAGGGCGTGGTGTCGCCGCACAAATGACGCGATTAGTCGCGCTACACGCGACATCTTTTGGGAATATCACAAACCGCGGTGCACATGACGCCATCCATCATGTCCCCACACGTTCCCGTTACTCGCGATCATTCGCAGAATAGCATCAACTCCATTGAGCGTAGCAGAGCGGCGAGTCCAACCCACGATTGCACATAAATTCTAAGCCTAAATTCGCCTACGCTCCTCCGTGGCAGAGAGGGTGCCGCGTAGGGCTACTAAACGGAAGGTCGCTGATTCGAACCTGGCCAAGGACGAGAGCTAAAATTCTTTTAAAAACCTTTTCGGGGAATTTAGATTTTCGCGGTTGCCGTGTGGCTACGGGCACACTTCGATAAACGCCTGCGACCGGGGGTTATCGACCGATAATCGGTCGATGGATTTTATTGATCTGGTTATCAATTATCGATGATGGAAAGTCTGATAGCCCAAAGGATTGGTCGCTCCTACAGCATGCAACCCCCGTCGTCACGTGACCGCCCCAGGACTCCGATGTCATCATCATGTGACCAACCCTCTGGCGAAATTGGGGCTCGAGGGCCGGACCGTGGGAATGTGACGTACCCGACCATCCATATGATACGCGACGGAGGCAGAGAAGAGATCAAACTCATGCTTCCGATATCGGAAGCGCATGTGGTCTAGATTATCCTGCTCAATCGTGTATCGCAATATACTACTAACGTCGCATACTGCCCCATGTATAACGAGCAATCCCGAAGTGGTGGTAACGAATGACGTCACAGAAGTCGGAGACCCGCGCTGTCGGATGTCGCCCGTCCTGGCGGCTTGTTCGTAGGGAATGTTGGCGAAAAGCACGAGTAGCGCGCACGTGCCGCTGTTTCCACGTAGCGTCCCCAGCTTCCGTCTGCCGTAGCTTCCGTAGACTGTCACACCAGAGAGAGACCTGCAGCAGAACAGGCGTTTGCCACATGCTTTCCCCGCCTGCACGGTCACATCCAGGGTCGCGACCGGCGACGGCGTGCCACTTCGGCGACGTCATGCGAGGCGGACCTCGAGGACCACTTTTTTGGACGTGGTAAACACACCAGTCGGAGTCGCGTTCCAGAGCGCCATTGCGCGACGCCGCGAACGCCGCCAGCAACGCTTGTTATTGCTGAAAACCGATGTGGAAAAGACAGACTCAGGTGCACTTTTGAAAACAATATTAACTTTATCTGGGTTATTTCTTTCTCTAATAGAAGAAAATGTTGCGGATATTGTGCTACGTGTGAGGCACGGAAGCACGAAGTTGACAACGCACACTTCACACGTCATCCATCTCTCCAACCAATCGAGCGCCGTGAAAATGTGCCTGGGTAGCTAATCACCTCGTGGGGAACAGCAGGGCAACCGCCACATAAATTAGCATCTAACAGCAGTGATGACTGTTGCTGAACGATTTTGTTTGTGAAAAACATTTATTACAAGGTATATGTGCCCTATCTAAACCCTTTAACAATGTTTTCATTTATTTTTTATGATCTGTGACTTGGGAGACGCATGCTGAACTCTGGAACTGTAGCAGGCCGCCAAAAGGGTATGGGAAGGCGGCCGGTCCTACTCCTACTCCCCGTTAAGTCTCGGCACGCCCCAAAGCCTCCTGTAGGTCTGTGTTACAAAGGGCAAGTTCGAAAACTTTGGGCTTTATTTCGCAAGCCACGTTGTGCTGGACAGCTCCACTCTGCGGTACCGCCTACATCACTTCATTCTACGTTCGTATTTCGCCTTTAACTTGTAAAACTTCCGTACCCGTTATTATATGCCGTATTATCTGCCCTTTGCCTAAGCCCTTGTGTATTTTGTTTTTTCTGACTATGACTATTGGTTTTAAATGTGTATTATTGCCCCGTTCAGCCCGAGTTTCTTATCTTTGTGCTCACTCCTCCTGAGCCCCCGTCTTGAGGAATAGCGGGTGTCCGAACCCCTTCCTGTTGCGACCCACACCCCCCAGAGCCGGGTCGTAACTATGTGGCATATAAAACTATTATTAGACTCCTCCCAGAGTATACCTTCGAAGCCTGGGAACCCTGGCATAGCAACTTTCTTAAAGGTTTTGAACATGCCCATCACAGGCCACGGCTCCTTTCTTTCAGATTTCAGAAGATAAACATTGGTTACAAGACTTTTATAACTTCCGAAAATTTGCAACCTCTAATAAACAGAGAGGCCTGCAAACGGGTTAGGTTTTTCGTTTTGTTTTGTTTTGTTTTGTTTTCTAATTTATCAAAAGCTCTTTAAATTGAGAGTTTTCAACATCTAACCTAGCGAGGCTTTCACTCTAGATGAGTATATTATTAAAAGATTTTGACCCCTGTTACTGCTTGAATAAAGAAGTATATGCAATCACTTTCTATGCATGCCATAAATCTATAAAACTATCTACCTAGTGACGTTGTGGACACTGAATATTCTGCCTTAACGAATTTTCCAGATATTCTATTTCAGTTATAAGTTGTTTTGGCCCTACGTAGGCGTTGCGCCTGTAACATGATGGCCATGAAGTGACAGCGTTCGGTCTTAAGGGCCGCCCACACTAGCGAGGAAACAAAGTTAGCACGCCGATCGCGGGAAGATTTCCTGCCCGCGATCGGCGAGACACTAGCGAGAAAACGGCGCGCCGCACGCGTTTTCCCGCTGAGTGTGGCGGCCTTATCGGCTACCATTTTTATATCTCTCCGCGTTCCTCTGGCACGCGCTCCCAGAGCGCGCTTCTTCTTCTTCGCCGTGGAGATACCAGCGATCATCACACTATCCCCCTTCACGAGGAAGTTGCCGTCCCGGCACTAGGCTTCTCACGCTAGGGGCACTCAATCGCGATACCGCGCGGGTCGACTCAATGTTTCTCGTGGCCGAAGGACGTATCGCTCTTCTGGCTCTGCCTGCTGTGGCACGTCTACAGGCAAGTCCGTTGGAGTGACGTCATCAGGGGGCAAAGAACGACTGGAAGTTGATCGTCGTCCAGGAGTTCGGCACCGTTCGCTAGTGGCGTATTGCGCTGGCCTCCGTCAGTGCCCTGGTCACCGTTTTCTTCTACTTGGTCGTCAACGTGAAGCTCGTTGTCGAGGATGTCTAACAGCGGTGGGTTCTCAAGAGCGTCGGCCAGGTTCGGATCCTCAGCTGCTTGTACCGGTGGTAGACTTTCGACCGCATCGACGTACAGATCATCACCTTCACTGTCTATTACGTCTGGGTAGTCTGGGACTGCTGGGCGAGTAGGAGTCGGGTCATTATCTTCGTTTTCTGTGATGATTATATCAGGGAAGTCTTTGAGTGCTGGTGCAGGTAAAGGCAGGTCGTTATCCGTGACGTGTGATAACGTCCTGGCAGGCAACAAGACTGGCTCCTTCCCATCGGCTACCCGCTTCAAACGGTTGTGGTGTACAACCCGCCGCTTCCTTTTTCCTGTTTCTTCCTGGATTCTGTACACGTTGTTAGGTAGCTTCTTGAGGACTACATATGGACCCAACCATGGCAAATATAACTTCGAGGACTGTCCTCGCGGCACAGCGGGAGAATGTAGAAGAACTCTGTCGCCAGGTTCGTAGTCTTCTTCACTGGTCGTGCTGTCGTAGTGGCGCTTCTGTGCATCCTTTGCTTTCATGTCGTTCACGATTGCGTGGTCGCGAGCCTTTTGTAATGTTGTCAGTAGACGCGATGCGTGTTGTTCGTAACCGGACGTCGACGCCATGTTAGTATGGACGTGCACGTCGAGCAGCATGTCAGCTGGGATATTCATGTTTCTACCGAAGAGCAGATAATGAGGACTGTAACCAGTCGATTCATGCACGCTCGAGCGATAGGACATCATGACGAGAGGGAGCTTGGTGTCCCAGTCAGTCTGTGTGTCATTGACGTACGCACTCAAGCTGTTCATCAGCGTGCGATTGAATCGCTCAACCAATCCGTCCGACTGGGGGTGGTAAGGGGAGGTCCTTGTCTTTCGGATGCCCAAAATTGAGCACATTTCTTGAAAGACGTTGCTCTCGAAAGTTCTGCCTTGGTCAGAGTGTAGTGCTGACGGTATCCCGTAGCGACTGAAGAAGTTGTGGACGAGGCTATTGGCGACCTCCTTGCTTTCTTGAGTCTTCAGAGGGAACGCTTCAACCCATCGAGTAAAATAGTCGCTCACCACCAAGATGTACTTGTGGCCTCTTTCCGTCGTTGGAAACGGACCAGTGATGTCAATAGCCACGCGCTCAAAAGGGAAGGTGGCCGCTTCCTGAATCAGTGGTGCTCGTGGTCTGGGGTTTGGTGCCTTACGAGCGGAGCACTTAACACATCTCGAGCACCAGTCGGCTACACTTGGTGCCATTCGAATCCAGAAAAACCTTTCTGCGGCCTTCTTTAGTGTCTTGGCGCGCCCAAGATGTCCGCCCCCGGTGCATCATGAACGGAGTCTAGGGCCAGCGGCATCCATGTCTCGGGGATCACGGGAACGGGGGTTGACTCTGGTGTTTTTGCCCACATGAGGCAGCCGTCGACGAGCCTTAGCTTCTGCCGGTT
This sequence comes from Ixodes ricinus, assembly GCA_037355805.1. Taxonomy (NCBI): domain Eukaryota; kingdom Metazoa; phylum Arthropoda; class Arachnida; order Ixodida; family Ixodidae; genus Ixodes; species Ixodes ricinus. The sequence continues at coordinate 10,467 of JAZHYW010007662.1, forward strand.
GCGGAAGAGCACTCCCGCGCTGCATCGACGAATCTCTCCTGCCGGCGTGCCTGCAAGCAGGGCGTCGATGATGGGCGAAAGCTGCGGGTCACGTCGTTGTTCTTCTCGAAGGTCTGTCATGGTGAATGAAGACTGTGCAACTGTCATGAGCGCGACATGTTGGTTTTCATTCGCCGAAGAAGGCCGTCGGGACAACGAATCTGCATTTCCATGTTGTTTTCCCGGCCGATGCGAAACGATGAAGTCATACTCGCTGAGTTGGTCAATCCAGCGGGCGACTTGGCCTTCCGGTTCTTTGAAGCTGTGTAGCCATTGAAGCGCGCTGTGATCCGTCCTGCAGGTGAATCGCCGTCCAAGCAGGTAGTGCCTAAAGTAACGGACGAAATAAACCAGGGCCAGCATTTCTTTCCTGGTCACACTGTAGCGGCGTTCAGGCTTCGTGAGGGTACGACTGCCGTAGGCGATTACCCTCTCCTTCCCATCCTGTACTTGGGATAGTACCGCGCCGATACCGTTTTCACTTGCGTCCGTGTCGAGGATAAAGGGTAGGTCGAAATTTGGAAACGCCAGAACTGGAGAGTTCGTGAGGCGCTGTTTGAGCTCTTCGAAGGAGTCTTGGCACTGTTGTGTCCAGACGAATTGAACTTGCTTCTCCAACAATTTGTGAAGCGGGGCCGCGATGCCGGCAAAGTTTGCAACAAATTTCCGGTAGTACGAGGCAAGTCCTAAGAACGAGCGAAGATCCTCGACGCTTAAAGGCTGTGGCCACTTCGAGACCTTTTCTGTTTTCGTCTCGTCGGTTCCGATTCCCGTAGCCGAAATTTTGTGGCCCAAATACAAAACGCTGTTGCTGAAGAAGCGGCACTTTGAAAGTTTCAACTTGAGACCTGCATCTCTCAACGCCTTCAGAACTTGTCGAAGGTGCATGACATGTTCGGCTTCCGTTTTGCTGAAGATGATAAGATCGTCGAGATAGCAAAGACAGAAGTCAAATTTTCCCACGATCATTTGCATCAACCGTTGAAACGTCGCAGGAGCGTTGCACAGCCCAAATGGAAGGACATTAAATTCGAAAAGTCCTTGATGTGTGGCAAACGCTGTTTTCTCTCGAGACCCCGTCGACATCTCCACCTGCCAATATCCTGACGCCAGATCGATGGTGCTGAAATATTTAGCACCGTTCAGGGCTTCGACAGTGTCGTCGATCCTAGGCAGTGGATATGCATCCTTGTGTGTGACCTCGTTCAGCCGACGGTAATCTACGCAGAAGCGCAAGCTTCCGTCCTTCTTTTTCACCAGAACGACGGGCGCAGCCCATGGGCTGTTAGAAGGACGAATTACTCCCGTGTCCAGCATTTCATGCGTTTTCGTGGTCACAACTTCGCGGCGGTTTGGAGGTAATCGGCGCGGGGCTTCTTTGATTGGGCCTGCTGCACCAGTGTCGATCGAATGCGTCAGAACTGACGTTCTCCCCAAGTCCCAATCACCTTGAGAAATTATATCCTCGAAGTCAAGAAGCGTACCTTCGATGAGTTTTTGCTGATCACCCTGGAGGTGTTGTGATGCAGCAAGCTCATCTTGCAGCGAGGTGAGCGTCCATTTCTCTCTTTTCGTCGCAGAGCAGACGCTGTCTCGTGCCGCCTGCGCGTGCCTCTTGTCAAGTGGAGCAGCGGAGTACTCGCCTTCAGGGTGGTCAAAAGCGTGCAGGGTTCCGAGACTTGTACCCTTGAATAAGGTGACCGGCTCTTCGGAATGGTTGATGACACATACTGGTAGCTTATCGGACACTGTCAAAACGCTCCAGGTGACTTCAGTATTCCTTTTCACGAGGAGATCCGGGCGAGGTTCGAGAAGCCCAGTGCCGAACTCTGCCGTATTCGGTGGAATGGTCCCGAGAACGATGGTTGCGGTCCTCGGTGGCAGGACCGACGTGACAGAAAGCTGAACTCTTTGGGTCTGGGCACACGGGCTCTCTACTTGTCGTTCGAGTTTTCTCTCGCTGAAGTCAACCCGGAATCGGTGTTTTATTAAAACGTCCAGTCCCAGGACGAACTCATGTAGGATGCCGGGAATAACAATGACAGGATGGCTCACCGAGAGATCTGCAACCTCAACGTTTAAGCTGCATGTTCCCCAAACTTCGAAGGCGGCGCCGTTAAGGCCAATGACTCCCTCTCGGTGAGTGAACTCAAGGTCAGGGTTGTCGCGCGAGAGCTCAAGCCACTTGTCGCCTCGTAAAATGGTCGCTGACGACCCGGAGTCGACAAGCATGTTCATTAAAATTCCGCCCACTTTCCCCTTCACTGTTACTTGGGGTGCGGAAGAATTCCTGATTTCCACGTTTTACAAATGTAGGGTTGTCACTTCGCAGTGGCGCACGCTGGTCAGAGTTTGCACACGATCTTGCGAGGTGGCCAGTACCGCCACACTGAAAACATCGTGGTCGCCTCCTAGGAGTGTTTCTGCGGGGAAAGCTTTGGCCGTGCTCCTGGAAATGACTCTGCGACTCGATGAAACTGTTCACTGTGGCGCGAAGGTCGGCCACGCTGCTGGTCAACGCCGCAATGGGATCGCCCGTGGGTCGTGTAGTGGCTTCTGAAGTGTTACCCACGGCGGCGCACAGTATTGGTGTCCCCGTAGTCGCCGACAGTTGCCCAATGGATGTTAGCCTTGAGGCTATCTCAAGAGCTTTCTCAAATGTTGCAGGGTCAGCGGCGAGGACTTTGTCACGCAGCTTGGATTGGAGGCCCACAATGAACTGGTCCCGTATCATCGGGTCGCCCACCTGTAGTGACACCTCTGGATAAGCCTGTCCAAAGAGGTCCACGAGGTCGTAAGCGTAGACGTCTAGGGCTTCCGTGGGTTGATGACCGCGGGACCGAAACTGTGCCGCAGACACAGCACGCTGGCCCGCCGACGCCAAACGAAGTGTCAACGCCTTCACTAGTGCGGAAAAAGTGGCCTTGTCTTGGTCGGGAAGATGCTCGAAGACGCGGAAGGCCCATCCTCGGAGGCGTGTCGGCAGGTACACCAACTTTTTGGCGTCGTCCCAACCGTTGGCTGCCGCGCAAGCGGAGAAGAGCTTTGCCCATGACTCAAAGCTTCCCTCACCGGTGAAGACGTCCGGGAGAACGGGGTGTACAGGTTCGGTGGCCATCCCACCGCTGCCACCAATTGTAACGTGATGGCCAAGAAGCGACAGCGTTCGGTCTTAGGCTACCATTTTTATATCTGTCCGCGTTCCCCTGGCACGCGCTCCCAGAGCGCGCTTCTTCTTCTTCGCCGTGGAGATACCAGCGATCATCACACGCCTTTAGAGTATTGTATATGTATCAATATATAAATATTTGTAATAACTGTATGCATGAACTATGCATTAAAAATTTTGAAAACATATAAGTAATCGGTGTGTGCCTCTGAAAATGTTGAGTAAAAGGTGGGTGTCTACACAAATGTTGTATTGGTTCGGTGAAAAATAAGTCAATTTTACTTCAAGCATTTACAGTTGCTTTAGTTCCGACAGGACGGCAGAATTGATCATAAAATATAATATAAAGTACCACTGTATATTCTCTACATCCAACGCAGCTGAGCCCATAGCTCAACTGGTAAAGAACAAACTAAATAGGGCAATACCCGGCGAATGTCAGACTAAGTATGCCGGGTTATTGTGCCATTATCAGACAATCTGACAGGTTATGAGGGATTGTCCTGCAGAACGACCCTGCTCCCGTGGAACTGCTTATGAGGAGGTTGTTGTGTCGGAAGAATGTTATATTGAAAAAGTTTAAGCGGAAGCTACACTAGGCCAAAGGAGCACGTTGTACTAACCTGCCAAAACGTGCACCATATATCATCGTAAGGAAATACAGGCCTGGTCAGTCGTGGGTGCCAGCTATCGTTGTCAGCCCCAAAGTGTATATCTTCTGTCGAAGCTGAAACTGGAAGACAGGGTCAATTTGCACAAGCACGGCGATGATATAAAACCTGACGATCGAGTAGCAATACTCACACCGGAATCGTCAGAAGGAAATGCAAGTCATTCGTTTGTTGAGCAACCGTCATCCCGCACATAAACAATGGTGCCGGTAAATAATACACCAGTGGCTCAAGCTGAGGCCTCAAGCCCCCGAGCTTTTCTTAGGTCCATTGTGGATTATAAAGCCAGCGCATCGTTCATCTCCCTAAACCTATGAAGCCTGGAGCGCGTCTTCGACAGATATTTTAGAGTCCTATGCTCCCATACATCAAAAGTGGTCCCGAAGTGGCAACAAATGACGCGTCACAGAACCCGAAGTGTTATGCTGAGGCATGTCACGATCCTGGCGGCTGGCCGTAGAAATTCTAACCAGAAGCTGCGAGAACACAACCGAACGCGAGTATCGCTGTTATCACCGCGTCCCAACCCCTGACCGCTGAAGGTTCAGTGGACTGTCGAACTGGAGAGTGACCTGCAGCACAACAGGCGTCTGCCACATACATTCACAGCTGCTCGAGACGCCATCCAGGATCGCGACCGGCGACAGCATGACACTTCTATGATGTCATCAGTCGACATCAGGCGAAAATCGAAGGACCACTTTTTTGGACGCGGTAAACCCACCATTCGGAGACGCGTTCCTGAACGCCATACTAAAACGACAATCTGGGGGGAACAGGTGTTAGCAATAGCTAGGTGAAAGCTGCCGCCATTTTTGCCTTTATGCTATGTAAGAATGCAAGAGAAATTTGATTAACCATATACTTTAATACACGGACGCTTCGCGACGAGTCCTTCCTTGTTTATTTTGGAAGGAAAGACTCGTTCCAAATTGAATGTGTTTTAATGCCTCATCTGTTATCCAGAATTTTCTGAAAGAGACACTGAAAGGGTATTTGTGCTCGCCAAGGTTTTTATTTGTGCATGACACATGAGAGCCCATCTACCTAAAACACAGTTTGTGGTTCAAAATTAGGTTTCTTTCCCTCCCAAAAACCGCCGATGGAGACCTGGCCTGTTTGAGTCGCGCTCACCCTCTTCACCGTGGTGACGTGGCGTTCAGACGTACATGTCAGATATAATCAAAGTCGTGGATCATCGAAGGCACGCACTCAATATCAAAAATAAAAAGTAAAAACTTTTTTGCGTGTGTGTTTCACAAAGCTGCAAATACGTTCACTAAACAGAAAAGTTGCACAGAGTACCGGAAGTACATGTACTGCGTAATTCCCAACATGGCGTTGTATCGCTGGAGTCGTGGGATGGACGGCTGGACGAAGCGGACCGGAATCTGTCTAGCTTCAAAGAGAGAAAAGATGAAGCAACTAAAACAGTTATAATTTATTCCGTATGACACGCCCCACCGCAAAGCTAATCCGCACGAAGACGTCGCCGAGCCGTCGACCCTTATCCTGGCTGAAGACATCGCTCGTCTAAAAGGCTAGTCGAGCGCGCCTCGGAGTAGCGCACGACGAAACCGGGCATGCACTATTCGCGTCGTCGACAAGTGCAGACCGACGACAGTGACTATCCCAGAAGCCCTCGTGCTAGCGTTCCTTCAATGAGTCGGGGCCACTCGGAGTGTGCGAGACGCTCTTTTCTGCGACCTGAACGTGCCATTTTTGCCATATATCGTGTGCTGTTCTCGTGTTCCCAGTGTTGGTGTGCATATTTTACGTTGGTGCGCTCGACTGAGCGAGTGTGTGCGTGGACGTTGAGTGCTCCGAGGATGCGCTACCCCCGAGGTTCGTTATACCCAGACTTGTACACGTTACTGAAAAATAGTAAGGAATTACATTTACAATTACTCAAGGCGAAATTGTAATTTATTACAATTACAATTACCCTCTCATAAATGTAAGTGACCGTTACCCCAAAAAGTAATCCGTTACTTTCGTGGCGTTACTTTCAACATTATTGTCTTCAATTAAGAAACAAAGGGAAGGGGTTATTCAAGTTCTTATTGTTGCAACCTGTTCCATTTATTGACATTGAGTATTTCGAGCAACAGCTGGCTCTCGAAAATCTCGTCAGACATTTTGTGTTATTTCTTACTGAAGATGTCGATCTGCTACGCTGAACACCCTTTGAACTGAAGCTTTGGATGGGAGTGCCATATTGTTCCTCACGAATGCTTTATGCTCTGCATTGAGCTTCTTCAGCGAAGCAACGGAAGTACTATTTACCTCGAGCTTCCTGTTGCAGCCGTTGCCTGATATCCGAGAGTTTTAGTAGATCATTCCGATACCTCTGATGCCTTTGATAACTATATGTTGAATGCGCAAAGGGAGCAGCGGGGTATCGGGTATCGTTAGCGGAGTCATCGGAACGATCTACTAAAATTCTCCATGGTCGAAATCGCGCAGCTGTAGAAGGCATCATACATCTAGCCAAAACTAGAATAAGAACTGATTTATGTACATCTTACTATACCGGCATATATTGCCAGACAATATCAAAACATAGTTGTAGCAGTAAGGTGATAATTAAATAATAAATAAGGTTTAGCTCGATATTCTTCTTCCTTTGGTTCTGAACAGGTCGAGCCTCGGTTGGGACGTTGGTGAATAAACAAAAAAAGTTTCCAGTATAATAAATATACAGTAATCGAAAAAGAAAAACGGACACTCATAAAAACAAATTATTAGAACGTCGGTTAAAACAAGGAAATGTAGACGCACGCTTGCCGTGTGTACCTTTCTTGGTGTTGTTCAAAAACGCACGGAGCACAAACCGACTGCAGTTTACTCCGGTGTTCTCCAGATAGACGTCCGCTGGTGCCACGGGCAGCGAAGGGCAGAGTACTAAGTAAGCCGCGCCATGGCCCCACTCACGAGTTTCACTCTCTCCTCAAGCCCAGAATATCAAGTCTACGTCAGTCACCATTATGTTTTATTTGTAAAAATATCTGCTTCAGATAAGATGCGTCCTGCTGGGGTAAAAACAGGAGGAAAAAGAAAGGAAGACTATTACCATGTTCGAAGTGCTCGCAAAAAGCTGACGTACAAAAAGGGTGACTGAGATGCAGATAACTTGACTGGAATTCACAAGTAAAGTGGGCCAACCATAGAAGTTGGACTACAAAAAAAGTAAGAAACTTTAAAATAGGGTAAAATAAGGTGAAAAGAAACAGAAAAAAATACATCCTGTTTTCTAACAGAAGTAGGGATGCCGCGAACTTTTTCGAACCGAAGTTTCGATGATCGAATCAAGCGGTTCGAAAGGTTCGAAAGATTTCGAATTTTCGAACTTTCTATATCGTAAAATTCGACGGAAGTCGAATTTTCGAACTTGTTAAACTAAGAAGTTCGACGCTTTTCGAACCGTCGAACTTATTACGCTTAAAAATTCGATTCCTTTCGAACTTTCGAACTTATTACGCTGCAAAATTCGATGCTTGTCGAACTTTCGAACTTGATAGACCAAAAAATGCGATGATTTTCGAACTTTCGAATTTCTTGCACTAAAAAGTTCGAAGCTTTTCGAACTTTCGAACTTCCTACGCCAAGGAATTCGAGAATTTTCGAACTTTCGAACTTATTTCTCGAGAGAATTCGAAAAGTTTCGAACTATCGAATCCTGAAAAATCAAAAGTTCGACGAACTTCGAACTTTAAGGGTAAAAGTTCGACGTTCGTCGAACTTCGAAAGACCGGCGGACGGTTTCATTTGAATTCAAGTAGTGAGGTACATTCGTAATTTTTTTTCTCTCGAATTTTTACATGCGGTGCTGCGTTCCTTACGAAAGACAATGCCGTTTATTACAATGTTCTGGCACGCTCAGTTTTAAAGAAATAAATTCCCGAAGGGGCGACGGAGGACGACGGGTTTTTGACGATTGTCGTTTGTGCCATATTTGAAGCGGGCTAAAGCCGAAGCTATTTACGGTTGAGATGTTAAACTTTTTAAGAATGATCTATGTATAGCTTAGGTAAGTGTCGTCTTAAGATGTGATTATTTTTACTCAAGATGAGTTTCGAAGAAATGTCCAAACATTTATCTACGGGCAATTATGCTCTAAACTTGGTATTTTGTTTTTCGTCTAAGTTGCTTGAGGTATCGCATTTAAATTAACACCACAGACAGTATATATAATTGCCATCTGCAGAATACAAAATAATGTATTTATTGTTTTTTCACGTTGAGGAATAAATTAAGTCAGGGGGAAGATTTCTAATAATAATCAAATTCAACACGTCATTAATTTTTTTTTTGGCTTTACGTTTTTGGGAAGTGTTTCTTTTAGCCTGTACACATTTGAGTAGGAGAAACTTGTTTCGAAGTTCTGAGCTTCTGAATATGCAAGAATACAACACTTCCGGTGGGATCTTTATAGTTTCTTTCTTTTTTTTCTCCAGCTTTTTATCCACGCATTTATTGTTATGTTTATCTTTCTTTTACCAATGGCACAGTTATTGAGGTCGAAACAGACATAGCTTTGAACTTCCGAACCTCTAAGCATGTGACAAGTAGTGCCTTCTGACAACGAGTTTCCGAAAATGACCACCTACGGCGTCTACGCGATCTTTTGTGCAGTGAAGAGCGACAGTAGTTATACATACACATAAATAATTTCAAATCAAAATAAGTTCGACCGCGCCCTCTTTCCCCGTATTGTTTTCTTTAGCAGTCCGAAATATCTGGAAGGAGGCGAAGGGGGGCTAGAGCACCTCCCCCTCCCCCGTTTTTCCTCTTCCGACGCCACTTGTATGGTAGAACGCTCCTTGACCTCCAGTTGTGTCGGCTTCTGTACTTTTTGCGGGGCGTTTCCTCCGTCCCGGAAAATAAACCTCCAGGACAATTACAAACTAAACTTACTATATGCCAGCGTCACTCGGGCGGCGTTCGATCGGATTACTACCGGCGTGCAAGGGGTGGGGAGGTAGTTTGTTAGGTCGCTTCAAGGTTTTTCTGAGCTTCAACCTCCTGCCCGCCCCTGGCCGTTTCGAACTGGGTGAGTATCGTAAAACAGTGCGTTCGTGTGATCACTACTGCGCAATGCACGTTAAAGACCCCCCCCCCCCCCTGGGCTGGTGGTCAAAATTACTGATCTATGGTCACACGCCACTCTGCACTGGCAAATATTCCAGCACATCCGGGACACTCGTCGTCTCATTTAATTGCCTGACCAACTTCGCGGAGTCTAAATATCACACCCTAACTTTTCTAAACCTAATTTCGTGAAAACCAGTGAGTCGTGAAAACGTTATTTCAAACTGAAACTGTGGAGGAACATTAAAACCGGACTTCGAACGTTGAAAACTTGGACTTTAAAAGATTCAAAATCTTCGAAGTTTTTTTTTTGTTTTTTTTTAAAATTAGTTTTAAATGAGAATCGAAACTTTCGAACTTTTCGAACTTTATGTAGAAAGAAATTCGAAATCTTCGAATTGTTCGAACTTTATGTCTATAAAAATTCGAAGCGTTCGAATTTTCCGAATTTTATATCCAAAGAATTTCGAAATCTTCGAATTTTTCGAACTTCAGATCCCAAAAAATTCACATTTTTCGAATATCTCGAATTTTTAAGTTAGGAAAATTCGAAATCTTCGAATTTATCGAACCTCAAGTAAAAGAATATTCGAAATATTCGAACCCGAAATTTTAGAAACCGTGAAAGCTTCGAACTTTTCGAATTCGAAACTCTACTGTGATCGAAAGTTGCGAATTTTTCGAAGTCGAACCTCGGTCGGTACGAAAATATCGAAATTTTTCGAATGCGAACCTCCGTTCGCTTCGAAAATATCGAAACCTTTCGAAATCGAACCTAGGGTGGTTCGCGACATCCCTAAACAGAAGCGTGCAGCAACGAATGAGGATGCTTCTGGCAATAACGCCTTCACATATTATCACATCTCTTTTAGTGGATTTTAGGGAGACGGTGGCTCCTGTTGTGACACTATGAAAATGGTCGTAGTCACTATAGCCGAGGTCGTAGTCACTATAACCGAGAAGGACATTGTTAATTCTTGTCTGTGCTCTTACGGCCGCGAGCTTCTCGAAGAGGCACACAATCACTTGGTGTCCTCCTCTCCCCGTCTTCGACCGCAAAGAAAAAAGCAGAGGGACTAAAAAAAGGCGGATATAACTGCCCCCCCCCCCTTCTTTTTAGAAATATTTATTTCGATTTTTGACACTTTGTTAGGGTCTAAAAATAGATTCACGGGCTTGGTGTTGCAAAAAAAGGCTTTGCGGAACTGAAGAGTGCCAAGCGACAGTGTCACTGCGCTCGACTTTACCAAAATAAATAAACGGGTGTTGGTCCTCAAAAAGAAAAATTTAATGAATTACAAGGAATCCGTTTCGTAAAAAATGTAAGGGAATTACTTTAAAATTGCTCTCGAAAATATGTAATTATTTCGTTACTAAATTACTGATAAATGTAACGGATTACAAATAATTTAGTTTCTTCTAATGGATTACGTACAAGTCTGGTTATACCTATAGGCCTAACGAGACGGTGGTGGTGCAGTGCCAGCAAAAGCTGGAAGCCCGATGACGCGCCAAATGTAGAGTTAGTTAGAATTGGGGATGACCTAATATGCGTGCTATATATGGTCACGTGCTAGTCGTACGCACCGGCAGCCGTTCCCAATCGAAATAACAAACGCCGTCGAATGTACAGGAACGGCAGACCCACTGAAACAATTGAACTGTTCAGCGGGCCATAAATTTTAAACTTGAGTATCTCAGCTTGTAAACAACAGCAGCAGTACGCCGATGAAAATGGAACTCATTCTGTATTTTTTGTAAGAGCTCCGTAAAGTTCGCTACAATTTCGAACGCGTACATTGCGTTATTTATGCATCGTCCGCTCTCTTCGGTGTCAATTTCTTGAGCCACCATGTAAGTTTACTATGATGATAACACACTGGGCATCTGTAAGAAAGAGGTCGCTGTGGAATATAGAGTGCATACATTTTATCGAAGCATTTCAACGGAATCACCGGAGTCGCTTGGCACGACTCCGGCAAAACCTGCCAAGAGGCTAGCTTCGACGGCCGCAATATTTTGTCCTTCCGTCAACATTTGTGTGACATTTCAGAGAAAATAAATACTGGTCGCATCCCAGAACACTTGATTGTTTGTGAACTACTAGCCATTGCCCCGAATCACTGTTCTGAAGAGTGACTGCACTACGAGAAAGAACCACACTGACCGACTGCATGATTTTGTGACGTTTGAGCGTTTTTCGTCTGCTTCGCAAGGCCGGAAAAAAAGAAGGGAACAAAAAATGGAAGACGTTTACAGTCCCCTGTAACGCCGAATTAGAGCGCAGCTCTCGAGGAGCAGGAGGGGAAGGTACGGAGAGGAGGCTATGCCCCTCCTCCCCTCGTGCTCGCCTCCCATTTGAGGAAAATTTTCGCTAAATTTGGCGCAGAGTTTTTCCCGCGAAATTTAGCGGGGAGAATTTTCCGCTAAATTTAGCGGAGAAATTTTCCCCCTTTATTTAGCGGGAATATTTTTCCGCTAAATTTGACGGGAATTTTTCAGCTAAATCTAGTGGAGAATTTTCCGCTTAATTTAGCGGAAAATGTTTCCACTAACTTTAGCGGGAATTTTTTAGCTAAATCTAGCGGGAAAATTTTTCACTAAATTTAGCGGCGAAACTGACCCATAATGCACCGCGCGGGTTATGCCGACGACGACGACGTCAAGCCGGAAACGGGCGCGTAAGAACAGCGCTCTGAAAACGCGGTCGGGAGTAGACACGCGACTTCAGCAACTCTCTCCTGCTCTTCGTATCTCACTTCTCCTTAGTCAACATGTCCCGGCCATTAACTCCGTGGTCATGTTTCGGCTTCAGATTCGAGCAGTTGCGTTTTATTTTTATTAAAACTATTCCTGCCTCTGTAGCAAATTATTGATTTGGTAGTCTTCTGACACCATATTAAATCGCCTGGCAAAATATTTTTTTAAATACTGGGGTTATTCAGTGTCAATTGAACGTATTTAATAGGTCAATTTAAGGCATTTAAAGAGTAAATTATGTGTGCACGGGCGCTCAGTGCGCGCGGCAGCCTTCCATGTGCAAGGAAAAAATCAGACCCCTGACTCAAGAGTAAGAGTTCATAGCGCAGGCCATCTGGCGAACGGTAACACTTATAAACCCCGAGACAACTGAAAAAAGAGTGGACGACACAGGCTGCTGTGTTCTAAGACGTCGTTGTGTTGTTCCTTTTTTTTCTTCGTTTTTTCCCCTGTTTCGGGGTTCCATAAGGATGATCCATTGACTCACGATTTTTTTATATTACATAAAACAGCGACATATCTTAGAAGTGTAACATTTACGGGACCTTCAGTCAGAATGAAATATTAGCAGCAAAGGAGGTATATTTAGAAAACCCTCGTAATCAATAAAAGCCAAAAGAGTTGAGAACCAGAGATTTCTTTATTGAGACACACCTTCACGAGAGCCGATTCCCGTCTGAGTTCCGTATGTAATGCGGATTTATAACTTATTTTTCAATACACCATCCACTTCTGCAGGCGCCCTCTTTTCCGTCTGCCAACTGAAAAAAAGTCGACTGATGAGGAACAATTATTCTGATATTCGCATAAAGGAAATGTATTAAGTATGGTCGTTTTAATTCATATAAAGAAAAAGGAAAATATTTGGCTACGTGTAGAAGGTTACAAGAATTGTGCATGCATATAGCCTTTTGGAATACAGAGTTATGCTTGCATTCCAGACTACTAATTTTAATTTTATTAACACGCCAACGTTGAAAACACAAAAGTAAGAATTTTCAGGAAACTCAAATTGTGCAAGATATTTTGTAAATTGGTCATGAGGAAGCGGTTAAATATGGTTGTTTCTATCTAAATCTTGCAATTGGCTTCAGCGCGGTCGAAGTGTGCTTTGTATGCGTGAGTAATTAGCTTGCCGCCGAGTATTCATATTAATTATGTGATAAGATTGGACGTTATCTCGTTTATGTGTTTAAGAGTTCAAAAATATCATTAGCAGCTGCGTTAAAAAGATAGATGAGTGCACAAATTTCGTAACAATCAAGTTCAATAGCATCTCAATGAAATATGGAACTTTTCGGTTGCGCAACTCACGACACGTGTTTGTTGGTACTCACTTTGCAGCGATTCCCGTCCTCGTAGATCCGCAGAAATATCCCTCCTTTCCAACCTCATCATGAGTGTCCTTGCAGATATACAGGCAATTTTCCACGGGATTGCTCTGAAGAATTAAAATAATAAAGCACCACCAATCACTCTTGATAACATAAAAGATAAGCGTTTCAATTGTGACAGCAATAGGCTAGATATATCATGATTTGAAGAAGGAAATATTTTTTGTTAAAGTACAACGAAAATTACTGATTTGTCTATTCACTGCATATTACTGACATCCTGCTAGGAACTATGTCAGTCTGCTGAGGTGCTCCAGACAGCTTAATGCAAACAGCTCTAAGCGCAGTTCCGTGAGAAGCATTTCGGCCCAATTTAGTACCAAATTTTACGTTCATAAACTATAAGTATTTTTGTAAACTCACTTCGCTGAGATCAGGGCATCGATGAAACTCGGCGGCTAGCTCAGGCAGTTGGCTCCATCTCTGTTGAAGTTCGGCTGTCATGATGCGAATATACAAAATATCAGGTTTGGTTTATATTGAGCATGGCGAATGAAGAACCTTCAATTGCACTATTTTTCGATTAATGTCAATGCCAAGGGGCCACAGGAAACATTACGCTCATGCTCCTTTCAACCGCTAAGCTGACAGTGAGGTAGGTGCTACGTGTTCGTTGCGACCAGTAGCGGATTCGGATTTGCACCACGTAATCACGCTTTGGGCGCATACTCGAGCGCATAAAGCGCGGTCAGGCGATGCAACCAGACGATTGATTGGTACGGCGAGGCCGTACAGCTTCCAATGCCCTGTCAGCTTAGTGGTGCGACGGAGTATAGGGGGGGGGCAGAGGAATGGAACAAACGAATGCATGCGATGGAGCCCTTCTAAATCGGGCGGCGGTTTGCGGCATTCATTCACAGCCCGGGACAAACCCAACCTACGTGCCGGCGGTCCCTTCTCGTTTTACCATTCCGTTTAGATAAAAAAACAACCAGTCAAATAATGATTGCGAAACCTTTTCGTATCCAGTTTCCTGCCTCTTTATACGCTTTCTGTCCGAAGAGAATGGCAAATTTGTTATCGAAGGAACGCAAAGGAGAACGTACTGTCGACACGTCGTTTGGCTGTATTATCAGGTTAACCACGACTCGATTGTGTCCGGTTTGTGTCTAAAGGTCTGGTAGCACGCCTATACGAAGCTAGTAGAGGTTTCTGAGAAAACTATTTACGCAACGTAAATAGTTTTCTCGGAAACACTAACAACGACCCACTCATTAGGGAGTTTTTCGTAAACCGATTTCCTCCCACCGCCAGACTGTTCGCAATGAAGAGACCACTACTGTGCCTGCTGCGCTGTTAGTCTCAGACTGAGGAAACCCGGATATCGTAGCGGATTGGTGAGAGCTTTGCGGGACGGCCCAAAAACGATCTTCGAAAACTCCCTATTTGAAGGAAATGTCTTAACGCTCTCAACGCGGAGCAGAGAGGAGAGAGTAGCGCATCTCGTCATGGAGCATCTGCCACTTCTACTTCCGCAAACAGACAGTAATTAGAGCTCTCCGTCGCTGTTTCAAAGAACTGGCGCGCATGCGCCAAGATATTGTTTGGAAAACGTCTATTATATAGCTGGAAAGACATTTCTTGTAAGACAAAACTTCTTAACAAGCCTAGCGTGACGGAGATTTAACTTTAGCAAAGAGTCTCTACCAAAGTTGTAATGGAACCCATTAGAGTATATCATAGCTATCACAAAGCCATCATCACTACCCTTTCAATATGAAGTATATACTGTAAATAAAGGTTTGATGAAGTAACGTGTGTCTCTTTGTGAATCATTTGTGGTGGTGCTCGACAGCTTCGTTGGCATTTCACCAGAGTGGAATGGCTCACAATTTTATGAGATTTTGATGATTCCGGGTTAAGAGACACGTAGCTTAAGGTTAAGGAGACATTTGACCAAATTCCAGCGTAATAATTGAACTTGCTCTTCGCAGACCACAATATTATAGTTAGTTATATAAGCAGGCTATATATAAATGCAAAGGTGAGCCTGAATAAACTATATAAATTGATGACGCTAACCATGAATGTACAGAGCGTGTCTGGTTAAGGCATTGGTAAGCAACCGTGCAATACCTTTAAAAAAAAAGGTCAAGTGCAAAACATTTCATGCAGGGATTACTGATCTTTAACTATTTGGTTTGTATGTAGATTATTCTTACATTCGGTACACTTCTGACATCGCTCCTATGTCCCCGACATTCTCCGCTCAAGCATATCCCAACGTGATCCAGCTTCGCATCTTCCATTGTCTTCTAAAAACCTGCCGGCAGAAAATGTTTTATTAATTTTACTTGCTACAAGATAACATTGATATCTTTGATACTCGCTTTACTTCGCACCATGCAAAGGTTCCGGGATTGAATTTGTACGGCAACGGCCATGTATATGGCACCGACCCAAAGTGCTACTTTGATTCTGTACAACATACCGAAATTCATTTCTACAGAAATTATTTTAAGCAATTCGATAAAATCGTGTGCTGCGATACATTTTGTTGCTGCCAGTAATGTATCTGTAGTTCTTTGAACTTTGAACTTTGAACTTTATTTTCAGCAACGTTATGCCGAAGACACCTGGACAAAAAGCTAACAGAAGCTAGTTTGACTGGGTCCGGTGCCCTGCATGTACACGGAACACAATCATATTTAAACAATCCTGAATATTTCTTACAATATTCAAATCAAACAATTTAAAACGTTCCTATAAAATTTTTAAATCACGCAAATCTAGAGAACAATTTTTTTCTTAATTTAACAACATAAAAAGTACGCAATGTTTTCTTGAGTATATAATGAATATCGATGTGATTCAGTCATAATGTTGTTAAGCAATGTAGGTAGATTAAGAGCAAGAGACTGCAGTGCATAATTTGTACGGAAATGGGAACCTTCTAGAATCTCTACGACGAACATCGAAGACTGATTCACGCTCAGTCAGGTTTGCTAGCTTTTCTAATTCTAAATGGTGATTTATCAGCAGCGCTAGAAACATAAAATTTCGCGAACCGTCTGGGCAAATGTTTTCTAAAAACCCGATAACCACGTCGGTTTTTCCCGAGCTTGGTGTTTTATATATTCCTTTCTTAAGAGGAACAAGTCTCAAAAATGTTGTAGTACGATGATTTTTTTACAGTAGGCACGCACTCGAAAAGTCAGCTATCACAAAAAGAATTAAAAGTATAGTTTGCAAGTCAAGATAATCTTATTATCTTGGGTTGTTAACAATGTTAAGTGTTTGTCAGTCAGAGTCGAGATTAGTTATGATTTAGGCGTTATTTTATAAAACTGAATTACCATCGTTTTAAGCTCAAAAGATGCTCAGCTGCAAGAAATTGGAGCCATTTTATGTCTTGAGCTCTAACAGTCTCATTTTGTAGTACATGGGATATTAAAACCCATGCTTGCGCATAACATTAAAATGAGTTGCTCTGATATTACAGGATATAAAATGAGTTACCCCGAAGGAAGCTTGCTTATTGATCAAATCTTTTAAAAACACAATAAGGCTTCAGCAAAAGATTCTAGTTCTTAAAAAAACTCAAATTCCGGAGAGCGTAGAAACAGATATAAATGAAAGGTTACAGTTAAGGATTGCAAATAATAAAGAATAATTTACAACAAGATGTTAAAATGTGTAGGTGTACTTACAACGCACACGGTAGCATTACTATATTCTTTCTCCTGGATGCTGGTTTCTCCTCTGTTTCCACTTGTGCAGTGGTATTTGCAGCCATGCGCATATCCCGGCTATTTCACATGCAAAACAAGTTCTTATATAAGTATATAATATAACCGCATGATACATTACTAATAAAATACGAAATAATTTTTACTTAAGTGAGAAGTATTGAGGCGTAATGTGTTTTAGAGTTCCGTCTTAAACAAAATCAGGAAGATAGTTGTCGTCGATCAAACTGTGCAAGTGTACAGTAAATTAAAATGCTGAAAGTTGGCTCTTATAATAATACTAATTTTTATATCAACATGTACACATACAGCTCAACGCCTTCTTGGTGGTACACAACAAATATAACACAACTCTAAAAAAGAAACAAAAATACAGATATCCACCAACGCAGGTAATGTACCATAAAGATTACGACGACATGTTATTGCATCAAAGATAGTTGAAGGTGGGGACAATAAAACTTGTTAAATTTAAGTATCGTTCTTATAACAGTAAGATGAGAAGCTGTAAACACTGCATGTAAGTGGTAAGATATGTGAGTACGGCTAGTATACGTGGTAGGGACATGAGAACAGACGGAGCTAATCAAGGCAGATCAGGGTACAATTTCATTAACAAGCTTATACAAAACAAAATCTTCAGATAAACACGTCTATGAAACAAAACGCATCAACTGTACCAAACTCGTGTGATTTGTGTTATGAGCTTATTTTAGCACGTCTCTATTTTAGTTTACAGAATCTCAATTGCCATCCCGCACACTCGTGCTACAAGAGAGAATCAGTGCCTGAAGTTGCGTTATGAAGCGGAAGTTTAATTATTTAATTAGTTTTACTTTTATAACTTTATATATAATTTCGTCTTCGTTTTCTACTATAACTTTAACGTCATGTAACGCTCCCAGCGTGCATATTATTTTTGCGTTTGTCAGTTTTCTGTTGCTCAGTTGAGTCATTTATTCATCTGTGGGTTTCTTTTAGCACGCAATGTGCTTATGGGCTTGATTTAATGCCAAAAATATGACACTCGTGTGTGACGAAGTGGCACACGAAGTTCAAGGCAACATAAAATATACATCAGCCCGCAGCAGGAGATCCATATGTTTTTTTGTTTTTTTTTAACTATCGAAGACATAAAGTCCTATATCATCAAAACTGGAAACAATCAATCACAGACATTAAAATTCACCAAGGGGCACAACAGGAATTGAACCTAGAGCATACGATCCGTAGACCGACGACTTTGCTTTGCGCTAAAAGGATTTATTTTTTTAATTACAAGATGTAAGGCAAAGGTACAGGCGACATACACACGCACACACATAGAGCCTAAAAGGTATCAGCCAACTTGGCTGACGTCGGGAAATGCTAAACATCATTTGGGGCAGAGAGCTCATTAAGAAGAGGCAACCAATCCGGGTGTGACTGCTGTGTCTTGAACATTTCCCTCAAAAACACATGTGTTCTACAAAATATTTATGACCGGGACGCACGTCAATGTCAGCATAATCGCACAACCACTACAGCACCGCCATATGCTGTGCAGGCCCAGCAGTAGCATACTGCCGTAAGGAATAACATTTTTTCCTCTCTTCTGACAGCTGCCAGTTGATAAGTAGCATTTGGTATTCATGGGAGGTCTTTTTGAGCGTCCTTCGGAGTGACGTCCCGAAAGAAGACCGCGTTCGGAAACGTCTGGGAAGACGTGTTCAACAGTCTCCTGCTTGTTTACTTGTTTGTTCTTTTCTTGCAGGAGACCGTTGGGTGCCGTTTTCCGATCATGCCACTGTATGCCTTTTTCAACCAACCAGGCTTTGACTGCAGGAGAGTCTTAGCTATGCAGCTTGAGAAAAAAGGTTTGGGCGTTCGGGGGCATTTCTACCATTTTTTTTAAATTCGTTCTAACACAATCTTGCCCTGAGCCTGCCACTGTGCGAAAAACGACGCGTGGGAATGAGAAATAGAAAATCATTTTTAAATATTTCGTTAGATCTGTTTACGTGACACTCGAGAGAAGTACTCAAGTGAGAACCGCGCTGACTAAAAGACAACACGCACCAACAACCTCTTTCCAAAAGACCCGCACACAGGCACAAATGTCCTCGCTCGATGACACAATAGAACCAGGAATCGCGCTGCTCAGCCTTACTTGATTGACGGTTTGCAAAAGCGGGTATTTTTGGTCGCGAGGGAAAATAAATCTACTGAACAACTGCCTCACAAAGAAATGAGAAAACAAGACCACCGACTTTGACTGCATCGAAAAAGATTAGTGCGGCTCATACGCACTCCATACAGAGCACCAAATAAAGACTGCAAAAACACGGTGCATACACTGTATGTTGATTCGCGAGCAGTGCAGCATCTGCAAAATGTCGCTACATCGCTATAAGAACTTGGTTAAAGAGAGCGCAATTAGCTGGACTAGGTATGACTTGTCGTGAACGGTCACCTAGGGTAGCCTGCGACTGTTTGCGGTGTCCATCATACTTAGCCCGAAGGCCATCCTCATCGGCGAGTCATACTTAGTCCAGCAAACTCAGTCTGCGGGTGACCGTCGGCGCCCGTTGCTGACTCCCGAATGACGTAACATAGCTCCCCATATGGACGTACCATATCCCGGAGTAGATCATAACACACAAAGAAATAGCGCAACCGGCGTTTGACATCACAACTTCAGACAGCAGTCAATATATAGCCGACAGGACGCGATGAACCGCCTGCCCTCGCGATTACTTCATTTACTACAAGGAAGTCTTTGCAATACAAGAGCACAAAAAATTCAAGAACCACGTACTTACAACAACAAAATTAGACCCAACGAAAACCTCAAACATGCTTATGATACACTTCACTTCCGAAGCAATTTAAGCTTGTCTAGATCATTCCAAAGCCCGGAGAACGCAAGAGTGTGTCGTGTGCACAGGGCTTTCGAGATCGCACAAAGCTCCCTGTAACCAAGCATAGGAAATCATAATCGTACGTATAATGCCCACACGATACATTTTGTGCTTCTCGGATTTATCAGAGTTATCAAGGCAAGTTTAATTTTGTAGCCACCGTGGCGTTACGTTATAAACGAATGCGAAGAGATGACAACGAATGTATACAGCCGGTAGGTCAACCACAATGCGTCTCTAAGCGCCTAAAAAAAGGAGGCGATAAAATTTGATAGGAGAGGCGACAAAGTTCCGGCCCCGCAGGCGCGATTATCTTTGGTGGCTCCAGTGAATGAAGAGGAGCCTGCGGAGATGCTGAGCAGAGCTGAAGTCCAATCTTTCAGAGTTGGAGCAATGATGGGACTCCGAAGCTCCGCTCTCGATCGAGTGAAAGAAGCCCAAGAGATAGACAAAGTTTGCCAGATACTACTGGAGTATTTCAAGAACGGATGGCCGGCGAAACCAAGACATCCTGTCAACTTGTCACCTTTTAGGGAGTACAGGGGAAACGTGTATCATTGCGAAGGGTTTTGCTTTATGGAAGCCGCCTAGTCATCCGCAGTTTCCTTCGACAGGAAATGCTGAACCGACTTCACGAGGGACACCAAGGATAGGACCCTGCGGGCAACGTGGAAAAGACGCTGTCTGGCGGCCAGGCTTCTCATCTGAGCTGAGACGAGTGGTCAATAACTGTTCAATGTGCTCGAAGAGTCGCAAACAAAATGCCGAACCTTTCATGCCATCGGTGACGCCTTCTCTGCCATGGCAAAGGGTGCTGCTGGATTTGTTCCACCTACGGGGCAAGAAGTATCTGCTCCGTGTTGTTGCAGTGTTTGGGTAGGGTCAGACCAACAAATGAGGAAGCGGGACACACCATCGAAGTATTGAAAGAAAGAATATAAAGAAAGTAAACTTTAGACCGACTATTTACAAATGTAGAATTACAAAAAATGTCGTTCATCTCACAGTCAGTCTCATTGATGGTAGCTTTGAATTCGACCTTAGTCTTGGTGTTCTTGGTAGTCCTTGGTCTTGTCGTGCTTTCGGGTCGCAGCCGGAAATGAGTCTTGACTTATTTTGAGTGCTCCACCAAGTCCGTCAAAGATCGTCGCCTCTGGGCCTAGCCAGCTCCCCAACGAAGGTGCCGCTTCAGGGTCCATTCAGCTTACCGTCGAATGTCTTCGCTTCAGGGCCTGGTCAGCTCACCGTCAAAGGTCCTCGCTTCTGGGCCTGGCCAGTTCACCGTTGAAGGTGTGTGTGCTGTAGTGGTATTCTGGGCGCCGCGGGATCCGTGGTTGAGCCCGCCGGTGCGTGCTTGGAGCGTCCCCGAACACAACCGGCCGCTTGTTCGGGTCGCAGCCGAATGTCTGCCTGATCGTGCCGTGCTTTTCGTCCCCCTGAATTTTCTTCTTCTTCAGCCTTTCCAGAGCATGACAGCTGTTTACTGCTCTCGCTATACATTTATCGCGTACTTATCATCAACAAAAGCAGAGGCTGTCATCGAACGCCTGAAGAGCATATTTGCCCGCCATGGAATAATGGCGAAGGTTTTGAGCGACAATGATCGGCAGTTCTGTCGACCATTGTCGCTAATATGACGCTACAAGCGGTCAAGTCTTCTTATTCCTACCAAAATATTTGACTTCCAAACACTGCTAATAGGCTGCCGTTTGACAGTGTGCACGGTTGAAAGAAATGGTCAGCTACCTCTTGTTGTCGTTATCTTTCATTTGCCTGCTACATTTCGTATTTCCACGAGATATGAGACGCTGCGAATGGGTCCAGAGCCCGAGTGACTCAGCATCTTTCACATGTGTGGTAAGCACTGGAAAGGTTTATATAAATGATCGATCTGACTCTAGGGGACGAGGGATTATGATTGCTATCAGGAACTTTATTCCATCGTCTTTTATTCCAGTCGACTCAGTGCTTGAAATTTTGTGGGTCACAATCAGAACAGGTTTCAAAAAGTGCTTAGTTTGTGTATGGTACAGGGCACTGGACTCATAGAGTTTACCGACCACCTTACATAAACTATAGATAATGTAGAATCAAAGTTTTCTAACACGCCTATATATTTAGCGGAATATTTCAATTATCCAGGTATCAACTATAGGCAACTGCACGAATAAGAGTGAATGTTTAAAGTTTCTTCAAATGGCCAGTTATTTCCGATCTAGTAAATTGTTGCTACTCGTAACACGTGTTGGCGTCGCTTTAGATTTAATTCTTACAGCTTAATCGTGAGCAAACTTCTGTAAATGTTATTGATGAAAAACGTGATCACCACGTTTTGCATTGTATGTCTCCATCGCTCATTGAAATGCGTGACTCATTTGAAGACAAGTACTCTGTTACAATTGAGGAGCAGTGTTTTTTTCTCTGCCCGGAGGACATACCTTATTTCATTAAAGTGAATTCAACCTTTCGTTTGAATATATAAAGAAAGCTGTGTAGACTGCTCCATAAAAGAAACCTATATTAGCGTGTAATTTATACGAGAATTTGATCAATGTTAATAAACACGATACTGCTCTCTGCCCAGGAAAAAGACAATGATGATAGTATCTAGCGATTCATATTTAACACTTGCTCGGAAATTATTTGTTTTGTTTAAAGCACGGCGTCTTGTGTAAAAATGAAACCGGCATTGTTTGCATCATTCTTATTCTTTTCCTGCTGATAACGAGAAACCAAGTACTTGAGCCCGGTGTAAGAGTGATGTTGCTATGTTTTATAAGGTCCATGAAAACAATCTCTAACGTTAGCTGCACACTCACTTTATTTTAATCTAAATAATGTACAATATAATTGTAGAACATTATGCATTTGCACTTATTGGTATTGCATACTGCAGAAATTAAGGCGTCCAAACAACTTAAAAAACAGAAAACAGACGTATCGAGCGAGCGCTTGATGTGTACCTTTTCATTCGACTCGGCTGATGCTATTTGTCGCATTAATCCTCACAGGAAGCAAATAGAAGGACTACCGAAATAACTTTACTGGTCTCAATAATGTTTATCAATTCCGAAACTATTGTTGCTATTGAAAAAGATGCAATATTGTCGAAGGAACAGAGCGGTCACATAATTAGCTTATTTATTTTTAGTGTAAGGTGATTCCAAATCTAAGTACGGTGAACATTTGCATTGTGCGTAATTTATGATGTACTGGGATAGATTCACCTATTCAATATAAAAGACTGCAATTGCTTCCTATGTTGACTTGTATCTTAAAAGCTGTCATTAAACTATTCGCGCGGTACAATCTGTTTCAGATTGTGACACTCTCAAGGGTGGTCAAATCCTATGAACACTAATTTCTATGCAAACAAAACGCGACAAAACAAGCTGATACTCTCATCAACTTGATACCAGCGCTGCACAGTCTAAGCTAATAAATAATTAATTTAAAGAAGAAATTAGCAAATAGGCAATTGTTTATAACACTTTGAATGCACTTACATCGTGAAACTCATTGTCGTTGCAGCCCTGTACGAGACTTGCCCATTTTTTTCAATTCATTGCACGTTATTTCACCTGCTGAGGGAAGAAACTAACGTACGTTGTCATGAAAAGGTTTGTCATTTTTTAAGCCGTGAAAGCTACACTAATGCGGTATGTGCAGAAGGGGACATAATATCGGAGAAGAATCGTCACGATAAGTCGCAAATTTGACCGAATGTTTTCAATTTTTTTTTTAATTGTTCAAGATAACGTTAAGGCATTAATCTGAAACTTGCTAAGCATCATAACAAAAAAAAAAAACGAAATATTTATATGTTAGAAAGATTTGGGTCGCGTGAGAAGCGCGGTTGTACTCCGAAGTTATCAGTCGTGCAAGAGGTGCATGGCAAGTGGGTCGAAACCTCAGCCGTGCGTCTTTCTCGTCTCTTATCATCCGCGTTTTCTCTCTGCCAGCATTTCGCCTCTTGCGTGCGTGGTAGCTTTAGCGCACTACCGCCCTTTCCACGCGCCTCATATCTCTCTACAATTTACTTATTTTGTATATTTCGATGACGCACATGTTTCTAATTACAACTTTGTTCAATATTGCTCACTAAAGATTAATTAACAATCTGTAGTAAAGTATTCGACTTTTTGTGACAATTATTCCCCTATATTAAGTCCCCCTGACCATGTAACTCACCTGCACACACCGCATTAGGGTAGCTTTCACGGCTGTTTTAAAACAAACCGGTAAAGTCTGAAAAAACTTCTCCTTTGTATGTAAACACGTGAATAATTTAAGTACGATATTTAAGGGCTTACCAAAACAAGCGAGGATTACACCGACAAATGTCGCCGCCAGCATAACTTTTTGTCGCTAAAAAATCACGTTTTAAAAGTAAATGAGTGCTGTGTGAGCAGAGTTGATCCTTAACACTTCTACGTGTTAAAAGAATAAAGTTTAGCCAGCTTCTGCCTGCAAAAGGTTCATGTTGCCCTTATTTATATGAACACTTATGTGAACAAATACACGTCCAGTTATCATGCAATAACAATTCTCACAGATGTTCGCTTATTCTGCCGATGGCAAAAGCGATGACATCTGCAGTGCAATGACTCCTGCAAGGAACAATCACCTTGCCATGCGTGCCCTTACTCGGAACAATTGAATTAACACAATTGACTCCTTGGAAACACTAACATAAAAAAAAAGTTATTTTTCTCTTAAGGGCTAAGAACTCAGGGCAAGAACCACGTCACTTCTTTTGTTACATGAAAAAAAAACATTTTTTACTCGCAATATTTACTACGTTAGACGCAATTTAGGAGGAGGTCACGACCCGCTCTAAGCCCCGCCCACAGATCTGTGGCCCTGCCCATCACTACTACATTGGCTTGACTGTTCGGCCGTACATGCTCGTAAGCCTGGTGTTTCCTTTTCGCAAGATCTGGTGCGTCTAGTCTGGCGTCTGACACCGCCTGCTAGTCGTGCGAGCAGACGCGCGGCAGCCTCCGGCATCGTCTGCTATTCCACCACCGTCAACCGTCGTCTAAGCGCGGACATGAAAGCTGCGCGTCGGCGTCCATTTTCGCCTTTGTCCGTCCGCTATTCCGCCCCCGTGTAGTAAAAACCTCTGCAACGTTCGCAAGGTGCGACCATGAAAGCGACGTTCTAGCGCTTTACCAGGCACGAGCCACGGTTCAATACAAGCGTCTGTCAGCCTATTTCGATGTGCGGTAAAAGGCGACTGAGGGGACTAAAAAAATCAACAAAATAAGTATGCAGATATTTCAGCTTTTCTGTTCTCTTTCCTCTCCTTCTTTTTTCTTTCTTTCTTTCTTTTTTATTTATTTATTGTTATTATAATTAGTTATATTAATTATTTAATGAATTAATTATTGCATGGCATCCGCGAGCAAGATGGGTGAGCATCATGATGCACAATCAGAAACGCGACCTAAAAATATTCGCTTTAGTAGGTCAGGTGCTCTTCCAAATTTGAGAGCTACTTGCCCTTCGGAGCGAAATGACTGGACCGTGTACCAGGACAAAGTTGATGCAAGCCGAATGCCAGACTGCCTCCAGCCAAATGGCTCGCAAATTCTTACCCGTGTAGGCATGTCTTGGTATTGAAAGCATGGTTGCAATCACGACGGTGGCACAATTCGGAGAGCCAATTTTACGGGAACCAACATCCTTATTCAGCATCAACACGCGCAAATGAACAAATCAAGCCAGATCAAGCAACAAAATTGACGTGGGACGCTAAGGCTTAGTCCATTCCCGCTGCGAAACCAAGCACCCGCACAGCGCTTTCGAAGGCAGCGTACATGCAACAGTTGTTTGCTACAAACTTGGTCGGTTGAGGATATGTTCATCTAAACACCTCGGTGAACGCAGCACGATTCACACTCATCAAAATCAACGAGCTCAACGAGCTGCTCCCGTTCAGCACTCCGCAAACGCCGGCAGCCATGTTGGTTTTCATTTAAAACCAAACCAGGAAAAGGCAGTCCAGGATATTTTCGAAAACAATACTGTATTTGTCACTTGTTTGCAAACATAAAATTATTGTCGATAAAAATACGATTACGGCACGGGAGAAACAATTTTAGAACGAGCATTTTACATGTCAATCATCCCTACAAGCAATGAGTGCCGAGAACTGGTGACTGAAGCACATTTCGTTATGGGCTGGGCCAGGGCTACCCCCCCCTCCTTAAGTTGCGTCTTAGGGTGTAAATATCGCTCAAAAATACTTTTGTTTATTTCCTGGAAACATTCACACACAAACGTTTGGCCCATTAATTAAAAATAATTTGTTTTCTCTTTAATAAAACTGAAGGAGTTGCAAGACTTTCTAAAAGAAGAAAAAAGTCGCCCCTTTGCCGTACTAGCGTGGCGAATGCAGTGGTAACACAGAATGTGATGCATTAGTGTCGAGAAACGATGTACACATGCTGCAAACTGGTTGGCGCGTAGCAGCCCTCTGTCGTGCAAAGTAAGCGCGTAAGCGCTCCTTGAATGTCTTACTTGTGGGTGGCATTTTCTGCGGTTGCGGTGTAACGCCGTATTCACACTGGCGGTTGAACCAAGCTCGCAAAGCGGTTGCGAACGCGGTTGCTTAAAGACTTCAATACAATTTCACGCGTGTTTAATGGTGGAAACGAGAGGATCGGCTTCGCGGTTGCGATTCGAATGCCAGTAGGAATGCACCTTAAATGCGACTTTCTCATATCCTCTTGCAGTGTGAGACGCAGTAGACGGAGCGGGAGGAAAACAGAACAATTAAAACACAGCAGCGCGGAGCTGAGCTCTGACACCAACTCGCGGCAAAGAGAGTCAAACCATCGGACTACATTTATTTGAAAAACACAGTAAAAGACACAGAGTGTACGGTCTTTAATGGTGAGTTATACGGCCTAAAGGGCATAACGGAGGGGCTAATTGTCGCGATAAGATTATTTCTTTACAAAGCTCTATTAATCAATTTTAATTAGTGAAGAAGCGTATCTTTTCAAAACAAAACGCTCGTGCGCACCATTAAACAAAACAAAAATATAAATTCAACACCATCGCCCTGTTCATCTGGTTCACATCTAGCGCGTTTTCAAATAGCTAGCCTTACAATGGCTCCTCCACGGGCTTTCCATGTGGTTTTTGATGATGCAAACAAGTTTATAATTGAAACCATGTTTATTTTTACAAATTGAAACTAATTAACATGTTTTAATTCAATGTTCGACTTGATGTAGCCATGGTTAAAGGCTTATCGTGACGATTGTCCCTCTATATTGTGTCCACCTGGCTGTATGACTCGTCCGCACAGAACGCATTATCCCAGCTTTCATAGATTTCTTAGAAACAATTTTGTAAAACCTAGAACAACTTCATGTATAGGGCATCCTCTCCTGAGTATAGCGATAAGGTAAAGCAGAAAGGTAAGCGACGTTTTACTTCCAATTAATCAGGTATTTCTCAAATACCTTTTTTAGAACCCTTCTTCTTAAAATTGTCTTACATAAAACTTGGAAAGCTGAACCTTCCTCGCGGGTTTATCAACACGCAGACAGTACTGGTTTGGTTTTGGCTGAGAATGACGGTTTCACAAGCAGCCGATCGTCATCGTTTGGTTATGAATCATCAACCGAGCACGGCAATAATATCCCAACAAATGTTTGAAAGTTAATTTTTCCAAGTCAATGCCCAAACAAATGTTTTAAAGTCTTCATCTAACAGATGAAGCAAAAATACGTAGTATAATAAAGTGTCCTTTAAAAATAAATGTGCATGTGGCGATGACAATGTTAAAGTTATTTCAATTAAAATAATAATGGACTTGAGAAGCCTCTTGTTCATATTTGCAATCGAATAATTATTTGTGGTATTCTCCCAGATAAAGTTAAAATTGCTCAAGTTTGCGTTTTCAACATATGAAAATTTCAGAAACGAGGGACCAAAACCTGTATTACCCCTTTTTAAAAACTAAATTCGTAGAAAAAATATTTAATTACACATTTTACTTATATCTCACAATTAATAAAGTTATACCCGAGCACCAATTTCGTTTTCAGAAGAATAAATCAATCGAGTCAGTCTTTCTGCAGATTAAAAATAAGATAATACCTAACATCGAAAACTGTACATACACAATTGGTATATTTCTAAAGTTTAGAAATGCATTTGTCATTAGAAGCATGAAATATGACTAAAATTTAGCTTTGTACCGAGTCAAGGGCAACGCACTAGAAATAATTCGCAGCTGTTTCTCCTGAAGATTGCAGTAGATTTGAATCAGAAAACCCGTCAATAATATATGGTGTTTCAGACGGTTCTATACATGGCCTTTTGTTATTTATTTAATACATAAATTATACTGTAAGCATACCTGAAACGCGATATATAATTTTTATGTGCTAAGGGTACAAACGCCTTGTTTTGTTGGTAAAGGCCTAGTTTGTTTCAAACAAACTTCAAATTTCTGGCTTTGGGTTTTATCTGTGTTGTTAAAAATAGAATCAACTTCATCTAAACACTAATAAATCAAAGATTATACTGTTGAAGCCAAATATAAGCCTACTTTGTATGACCTAGTTATATATTTTGAATGGTAAAATTTAGCATGTTCAAGCACATAAGCTTTTTAATCTATTTTTTTAAGAAACACTTTTGAATTCAATTTACTGAGAAACTTAGATGATCCATAAATAAAGCAATAGACATTCCAAATAGGTTTGCACAGATAATATCAAAACGGTTAAACTTACAATCATACTATTTACATATTTATTCACTCCTACAGTAATGTATAAAAGTATGGGGGAGACAACACGAAATATTTTTAATGTATATAAGGCGGTGGAGTAGTAGAGGG
Source organism: Ixodes ricinus (assembly GCA_037355805.1). Classification (NCBI taxonomy): domain Eukaryota; kingdom Metazoa; phylum Arthropoda; class Arachnida; order Ixodida; family Ixodidae; genus Ixodes; species Ixodes ricinus. The sequence goes on from JAZHYW010007662.1 coordinate 39,046, forward strand.
AAGAGTGATTTAAGTGTTGCGAGTGCTACAGGTTGTTTGTGTTCGCCTCATTCTGTACCCTTCGTTTCCTCCATGTTAAGGATTGAAGATTTAAAGAGACGAAAATTCCCAACAAGTTCAAGAATTTTTCTTTAAAATGAGGTCGCAAGAATTTATTTGAAACAGTCTTAAATGAAACAACTCAAATAGTACCTAAGATGCTAAAAAATTCAAAACTGCAATTTTTATATAATAATATACTCATAAAAAATAACTTCAAATATCTTTCTGATGGTAATTCAAGTCGTATATTCCACTTTTTAAGACACTCGACAATTCTGGAGGTTTACGTTTTATCATTTGTATTTCGTAACTTGTTTTGTGCGAATGAATGTTCTGAGTATTAGTTCTACGTGTAGGTTTTATGTGACTAGTTTTTTTATATAAGCGTACTACTTGAACAATAAAATGCGTATGATTTATTATTTCGTGCCTATAGCCTAGGCCTTAACGATATGCATACATTTTGTGAATGTACATCATACCATATTTCTTAAACAAAGGAGCAGAGGGTGTAATATAAAACGTTTCCTAGATTTCTTATAACTTTTTTGTGCTTTACCACTACTAAATGAGAGTAACTTAGGTAGGAATAAAATAGTGTGTTGTATAGAAGTTTGACTGAAGTAAGTAAAGTGCTACCATACGATACTTGGTAGTTTTGACGCGACGTAGTTTGTATGGTCGTCCCAACTCATCCGTTTTGTGAATAACACACCAACCGTTTAAAGGACTGAGTATTTCTATTTCTGAGTTGCATGATCTGATATCTTTATCGATACATATAGACCCTTTTACTGTTTACAAACATCAACCGCCGCTTGCGTCCCAAGCGATTTCCGGTCGCTCCGTCTTTGCAAGCTTGTCGAGCTTGCTTATGTCACCAGTGCAAGAAAGTATAAACGCTACACCAACGACAAAGTTGGAGATTTAACGAGGGCCTTCGGCTGTACAACTTAACGCCTTGGAGTAGACAAATTGGCTTACAAGAATATCAGAAAAATTTTAAAGTGGCCCACCAACAATTTTTTGACAGGTATGAAGTTCGTGCTGAAACGGAGCTCCATGAAAGCAGGAACACCGAGGGAAAAAAATATTACAGAAATTCGCAATATTTTGTGAGTTATTAGCAAATTAAATATTGCAGAAAACAACTTTAAATAAGCAAAACATTGCACTTCATGACGTAAAATGAAACAGTTTAGCGATTGGAGCAGAGCGGTTGGCCAATTGGACGCGAGTTTGGTTGACAGCCGGTCGGCCCGGTCGGCCGCCCGGTCGACCATTAGGCCTCGCTGCAACCATCGTAGCTTTGGAATCGGGTTGCCATCATCGATGAATTTACCGGGCTTATCAGATTTTGAGCGCCGAATTCTTAAAAAGGAGTGCGGAGCTGGGCGTCGCGCCGTACGAGGACACACCACGCAAGCGCAGAGACGCGTCTCTGCCTCAGTCCGCTTTGACAGTCGCGGGAGGCTCGTCTCCCGCAACTCCGCCACTGGAGCCACCTCGGCGAGAAGGAGGTACTCCGCCGCTGGGAGGCGCGCATGAGCGACGAGGCGTTGTTTTCGCTCTTTTTGAACTTTTAATTTGCAACTTTATTAGCTCTATAGAAACAAATTGTTAGAGAAATAATGACGGTTAACGTGTGATATACATTATTTCGCTTCAAAATTTCTGGGACGGCCTCGCCAATCCACGAAACTTAGTGAATGTGACGTACAGTGAAAGCGAGCGCCGTTATGCGCGCGCATTCGGCACCTCGCGGCGCCACCGTCGAGGAGGTGTTTCGAGTTGTCAAATTAAAATATGATGCGCTAGTCCACTGGGTCTCCGGGACCACTAGCGTGGAGAAACTGCAAAAAAAGTAGACGCTCAAATACTCTTGGAGGGCCCCTTTAACAGTCTCGTATTCCTTCCTTCTTTTGGCGTTCACCTAGAAAATTGGTGGTTAAACGTTTTACCGACATTTCAAACAGCGGCTATAAGGCGGGCTTTGTGCATTCTGTTTATGAACCGGAAGCTCGCGCGATATCGAAGACTGGAGCACTGCCTGGTGGCGTTTACCATGAAAAGGGTCTTATATAGATCGCGGTGACGTGCCATGTAACGACCGCGTTTCTCGTTAATATAAGCGCGTTTGCTTGTGTACTTTCTGCAACGATCTTCAAAATAATTTAATTTTAATCATCTTTCTTTTGTTGGGAAAAGTGTTCCTTCGTAGTTGCGAACGTACAGCCGATCCCGGAGGCAGTGCAATACCCGTCGTTCAAAACTGGGGGGGGGGGGGGGGGGGAGACAGAATTGGAACGCCGCCAAACACTGAGCAGTAACATCGGTGGTCCCGAGAGAAAGTGCAAGAAAGAAAGCGACAGAAGAGCACGAAAAAAAGACAAATGTTTAGACGCGTTCGTTTTGCCGCGACGAGTTGAAGTTGCTCGAGTGCTTTTTAACTTTACTTCTGTTTATAAAATGCAAGACTGTTCTTTTCCTGCAAAGGAAGCTTGAAAGCACCAGGTAAATACTTGACACGCGATTTTTTGCTGTTTTATTCCGCATTTTTAGGCGTCGCCAGTGATATGGGTCCATCGAGACCACCCACTGAGACCACCCTGTCAGTGCCCCGCCGTTCCAAAGCGGACTAAATGCGTGGGACCTTTCTTGTTCGTTTATTATTTAAACTGTACAGTTGGCGCTCGGGGTGGCGATCTTCGCAGAGTCGTGAGCGGTATAGCCGATCCCGGAGACAGTGCAATACCCGTCGGTTGGCGATCGGGAAGCTCATCGCCACTGAAACGCTATGATATATATTTTTATTTCTCCTACCGTCGTCCTATAATCAATCAGATGTGCCCATCGATGAGTTTCGTCTTCGAAGATTGAATGTAACTCTCGTTTCGATCTGCAATTGTTTCAACTGCCTGTGTGACTTCTGATTGAATAGGCTTGTGTTGTGCTTTAACATTTGTTTCGTTCGGTTTCTCGTGTATCGTTCATTAGTATAAGTTTACTCCGTGTTTAAATATTTGTTTCATTCAATTGATTCTGTGACTAACAAATAAATGTTTTCCATTTAATTAGGTTACTTCAAGTTAAATCTGATACATTCGATATATGCATTTTATTTCACTTGACTCGGCACGCAGATTTTGTCACGCACAAAACATGCGGCCGTGTGTGGAGTTCTAACCGTTTTTTTTTCTTCTAGCGATTTGCTTAGTTAAGCATTGATCGCTGCTGCGATCATCGTGTATATTGCGAACAGTACACAATGCACCATCTGGAATTTCCCTACGACATTCGTTTCGCTGAAAAAACAGACTTAGGCGGTGAACACAGCTGGGCCGCACCCCAGCAGAAATGCAGATAAAAAGGGGGAAAAAATATTACGTGTGTAACAAAGAGCATTGTTACGCTCGATGCCATTCAGTACAAAAATATATCTCATACACTGTGAATGTGAAAATGTAAAAGGGCATTCATCCACTTGGAAAGGTGCTCCAAGTTGTGAAACTTTACTACCCGTGACGTTCGCTAGTTCAATTCACCTTTGCGTCCAAAACCAGGTTCTCGAATGCAAAAAAAAAGAAGCAACGGTTTGAAATTAGCTCAGGTTTATTTTAATATAAATTAGATACATTGCGACAGCTGCAGTTCTATCACCATCCACAACCTTCACCATCAAAGTATACATTATCATTTGCATCCACAACCGCCCATCGCATCAAGAGCGATGCTTGGCTATCTCAGAGCCTCGAGGGGGAGTACTGCTCCGAGGCTCGGTCAGTAAAGCCGGTGCTTTTTATCACTCTACCTTGTTTACCTCATGATATTTACAAAAAAACCAAATTTGTTTGATTTTTATCAAACAAAAATTGATTTTTATCAAACAAAAAATGATGACGTATGTCTGATTTAAGTTAGATAAATTTGATTTAAATCATATTAATGCCTTCATTCTTCCCAATGTATATTGCTTTTATAACTCTCAAATGTTTTAATGCAACATATTAAGTACCCAGCCATGCACAACGATAATGGCCCATCGTAAGCCTCTACCGTCTTGCCGGTGAATATTTACCAGGACCAACGTTGCCTTTGCAATCCGGCGTTGCGTCCATCCGGTCAAAAAGTGCCGACATAAGCCGTTTTCGTCATACAGTGGCAATTAATGTCGAACGGCTTACACCGGCTTACCTATTATGTTCCAGTTTAATCCCCGGTGTTGGCCCACCGATTCAATTCATAGCCCTGGGTGAACCAGTTTTACCCAGTATTAACGAGACAGTTCCCCCAGTTTAAGGCATCGATGCCCCTAACTTCGCCAATTTATTTTACGTTTAGCTGCTCGTGGCATCCATAGCTCTGGATAAGCCACTTTCATTCAGTTTCACCGAGCTGTCGGTTGAGGGAAATCCTTTTGCTAGCATGAGGAATTTCTAACAGTCAAATCTGTAGTACTGATGACTAAAGAGTGGAACGTTATGATTTGCCTATAAAGTTAGGGAGCACTTTGTCAATAAATCAGCAACGAAGTCAGTACGCTACTACAGCAAAGGGCTTCAACTGTAGCCCTTTGCACTTTGTAGATATTTTAATATTTGAGTGCCGCCAACATTCCAAAATCACCCTAAATGTTGCTTTATCCTACTAACATTTTAAATAGTAACATAGTAACGTAGGTTGTAGTGCTGCACAAAAACCTAAAAACCAAACGAATATATTGGTATATATATATATATATATATATATATATATATATATGTATATATACGACTATATATATATATATGACTATATATATATATATATATATGTATATACATAGTAACATAGTAACGTAAGTTTTAGTGCTTTAAAACCTAAAAACCAAACGAATATATTGGTATATATATATATATACAGTGGTGTTTCACGAAAGGTGGACAAATTCGATATTGCGAAAACTACGCGTCGCAACAAAAAAAGGCTTGTGTCTTTTTGGTCCTGGGCCAGGGGCCTATTTAGGAAAATTATTAAAGCCCGAGATAATTAAATTGTTAATTATTTTTGCGTAATTAACTTTTTTAATATTGTGTTTAAGGGCATAGTTTCAATTAGAAAATTGCTCAGCGTCATCAAAAAACACTAAATCAACAAATTGCAGAAGGATAGAAGGCACGGGAAGCATTTTACGGCTTTCTGAAAAACCGTACAAATTCGACGGGTTTTGAAGTTTCGGTTTGTTATCGGAGCGCATCTCCGCCCCGGCAGCACCGCGCCCCGTGGAGAAATAGTGCAACCAACCTCTGCTGCGCTGTCATCGCGCGACGCAGCAGAAGCTGGTTGCGCTATCTCTCCACGGGGCGCGGTGCTGCCGGGGCGGAGATGCGCCCCGATAACAAACCGAAACATAAAAACCCGTCGAATTTGTACGGTTTTTCAGAAAGCCGTAAAATGCTTCCCGTGCCTTCTATCGTTCTGCAATTTGTTGATTTAGTGTTTTTTGATGACGCTGAGCAATTTTCTGATTGAAACTATGCCCTTAAACACAATATTAAAAAAGTTAATTACGCAAAAATAATTAACAATTTAACTATCTCGGACTTTAATAATTTTCCTAAATAGGTCCCTGGCTCCAGGACCAAAACGACACAAGCCTTTTTTGGTGCGACGCGTAGTTTTCGCAATATCGAATTTGTCCGCCTTTCGTGAAACACCCGGTATATGGGTTGTTTAATCTCAAATCGTGCAGGCAAAAATTGTCGAATGTTTAATTTCGCTGAAAAAAAAAATATATGTTATGGCGCCGTCTCTAAAAACGCAGTAGCCACAAACGGCAAGTCCGTCGGAATTTTTGTTCTCGACCTACTAATTTTAAAAGAGGCCACGGCGGAGAAGCTAGTGTTTTTCACATCCGTCGTGGGTCGGATGTTTCGCTCGATCTCCCGTCGTGAATTTTCAGTCCACATTATATTAACTTTTTTTAAGCACTCTGTGGGCACAGGTAAAAGGCTCTTATACCATGAAATAATTTTAGGCGTTTTGCTTTTTTTCTGTAAAAATGCCGAAAAACGCCCCCTCGGTCAATATGTTGACGAACTTTGACAATTAAATACTGGCGATCTACATGGGTTACATGAATATTTTTTATGTCTATGGAGAACTCCGAAACACGCTCTTTATAGATATTAGAAAATGATTTTGCTTGTATTTATTAGCCTTTGCAGGATGTTTACGTTAATGTTATGCGAAAACCAAAAAGTACCAAAATTTAAAATCGATTTTCTCAAAAACCACATTTTTTATTTTTTGTATTTTTTTGTTAAAATTTAGATATGATAGTTGTCTACTCGAAAAGCAAGTCGAGAAAGTGTATATTTGTTTGTATGTTCTTATAATAAAGCATCAATATCGTACAAAAACGTGTTATTGCGGCCCGAAACGGACTTGAATGTGCGCGTCTTCCAAACTTTGTGGGAGCCGTGGGTGAAAGTGACAGGCAGGGCACGTGACAGGCGGTTGGCGGGGCAAGTCACGAGCTGGCGCGGAGTGCGAGCTCAGCGAGGCCGAGCTCAGGTTTCCGTGCTGCACCCGTCTCGGGGAATGACACAGCACACCGGTTCAACAACACGTAAACATTTAATGACCGCTATCGCCTGCGGCGCGATCCCAACAGCCCCCGCGCAGACGCTGCGGCGGCCCTTTATCAGCGGCGGAGCGCCGCTCGCGTGGCCAGTTCCCCTTGGCCCCCTCGTGGTCAAGATGACTACGCATGATTGTTGAAGGGGCAACCTGAGCCAACCGCTTGGAATCCCCAGGTTGCCCACACATCTCCCCCTTCCAAAAACGAAAGCGGAGGACGTCTTTGATGGTCTTGGGGGCCTTCCTTCTGGGTCGCAAGGGTCTTCTCAGATGGGCGAGCACGGGTCCGACGTCAGTACTTCCGGACAGTACCGATGCGGCTGTGGGGGGGGGGGGGGTGTTCTGATGATGAGAGCTGCGTCGCTGCTGTCTGGCACCAGGAACTAGAAATTAAAAACAACATGAGGCAATGGCGCGGTAGGAACAAGCGGCCGCGCACAGGAAAGATGCCTGCCCCACTGTGCATACGGGAGCGCGGCCCCTATGTCTTCTCCCCCCAAAACACAGAAGAGGGAATGAACATAATGCACTTAGAGCTCGTGCTACTCCCGGTCGTCCTCACCGCCGTCTCAAGTTGTACCGCGGTAGAGACGGTGTGGAATCTTCCGAGAGGTGGTCCGGATAGTCGCCATCTGGAACCTGCGACACATCTACCTCCTCGGGTTCATAGAAAGCTTTTAGGTCGGCGACATGAATAGACCCGCACATTTCAGCCGATTCGCAATGCACCAGCTCGTAAGACAAGTTGGAGAGCTTCTTACTAACACGGTAGGGGCCATCCCACCTCTTTGCTAAAGAGGCCGTGAAGCCTCTAGCAGCATCACTCAGCGGATGAGTTCGCCTCAGTACCAGATCTCCTACCTTGAACTGCAGATTCCGCCTCCCTTTGTTGTACTGGTTTGCCTGCTGCAGTCTCGAGACGTCGAGGCTCTCTCGAGCCTCACGCAGGTTCTCCGTGAAGCGCTTCCGGAGATCTTCTGCGAACTGCGTGGTAGTGCGCTGCATGCTTGCAGGATCTGTGCAAAGAAGGCCGTTTCCCAGGGGAAACACGAGCTCTTTCCCAAAGTTAAGTTGAGCCGGAGTAAAACCCGTGGACCGGTTGATTGTTGTGCGGGTAGCGAATGCCATTTCCGCCAATTTCGCGTCCCAGTCTTTGTGTCGCTCTGTATGCGCTACAAGCATTTGCTTCAGGTTACGGTTCACTCTTTCCGTGATGTTCGCCTGTGGATGGTATGGCGAAGTCCGTTTGTGCCGTATGCCTAGCGCCTTACACGCATCCACGAACACCTTGCTAACAAAATAGGAAGCGTTGTCTGTAATAAGTGTTGCGGCAAAGCCAAAGCGCGCGAACGTCTCGAGAAGACAGTCCCAGATCTTCCTAGAGTCTAATTTGCGTAAAGCAAACATTTCGACCCACTTCGTGAAATGGTCGGTCACTACTAGCAAATACTGATTGCCGCGTGGACTACGGGGAAAGGGACCGACAACGTCGCAGGCAACACACTCCCAGGGGTACTTGCTTTCTACCGAGTGCATTAAACCTGGTGGTTGGCCACCTCGGGGTTTCGTCTTCTGACAAACCGGGCAGCTACGTGTGTACCTCATTACATCCTGCCTCATACCTGGCCACGTTGCAATTTGGGACAACTTTTCGTAAGTTTTGCTCCCACTGCTGTGGCCTGCCAAGGCGGGATCATGCATATACCTTATAAATGACTTACGCAGTTTACGTGGTATTACCGTCCGGAATGGCGGGCCGCTGGACCCATCGTCCGCCTGGGGGATGTATCGCAGCAGGATGCCGTCGCTGCTGAGCAGGTACGAGTCCAAGTCTCTGGGATTCCCAGCGTCAGCCGAGTTTTCTTCTGCCAGCTGGTGAATCACCTTCTGACAAAGTCCATCGGACAGCTGGGCCACTCGGAGCTCCTCTCTGCTCACCAGGGTTCCCCACCGCGAATCTGGTGTGATGGGCGCCGCATTGGCCAGTGCCACCAAGTCGGGATCCACCTGCATTTCCTGCCCGAGAAGTGGAGCACGGGATAACGCATCTGCAACGTGGTTAGCCGCTCCACGCTTGTACTCGATTGTGTATTTGTAGCGCTGGAGCGAAAGGGCCCATCGAGCGAGTCGTCCTGCAGGGTTTTGAAGCCCTTTGAGCCACGAGAGAGCCATGTGGTCAGTTTGAATGCTAAACGAAGCGCCGTCAAGGTACATGTCAAACTTCTTAAGCGCAAAAATAATTGCCAGACACTCTTTTTCGGTTGTTGAGTAGTTTCGCTCCGCTCCGGTTAACGTATGACTGGCGAAAGCGACGGGACGAAGAACGCTGTCATGTTCCTGCAGAAGAACTGCTCCTAGTCCGTAATCGCTTGCGTCGGTCTGCAAGATGAACGGACGATTCAAGTCGGGCAGATTTAAACACGCGTTTTCAGTCACAGCCCTTGAAAGACACGCGAATGCGGTTTGCTGCTCTTGCCCCCAGCACCATCTCGTTTTTTGCGGAGCAATCGGTTCAGAGGTTCAGTTATCTCAGCGCATTGCGGAATAAAATCTCTATAAAACGCAATCATCCCGAGATATCTCTGTAGGCCTTTGACGTCATAAGGGGGCGGGTACTCCGTTATTGCGCGCAGCTTATCTTCATTCGGGCGCAGCGTTCCGTTATCTACAACAAATCCGAGAAGGTTGATTACAGGCGATGCCAACTGGACTTTATCTGGATGAATCGTAAGGCCGGCCTGACGCATTCGTTCGAGTATGATGTGAAGGTGCACGAGATGCTCCTCGAATGTTCGTGAAAACACCACTACGTCATCCATGTACGCCATCGCAAACTCGTACTTCGCGTCACCGAGCACAACGTCCATTAGGCGTTGAAAGCTGGCGGGAGAGTTGGACAAACCAAAGGGAAGGCGAGTGAATTCGAACAACCCCCTGTGGCAAATGAATGCGGTCTTCTTTACATCAGCCGGATGAACTTCGATTTGAAGAAATCCGCGACTGCAATCGAGGGTTGTGAAAACAGTCGCGTTTCCAAGGGCATACATTACTGAGGAAATACTAGGAAACGGGTAACTGTCTCTGACTGACACTTCATTTAGGCGCCTGTAATCAACACAAAGCCTTGCTGTGCCGTCCTTCTTTGGAGCAAGGACCACCGGGGAAGCCCATGGGCTTTTTGACTGACGTACTGCGCCTGTGTCGATCATTTCCGATAGCGCCGCATCAAGAAGTTCGCGCTTGTGAGCACTTATGGGTCTCGGATTACACCTCCGCGGGGGTGCATCCTTAGTTTCGATGCGGTGCCGTAGGAGATCGGTTTTCCCAGGTCTTTCCGTGAACATCGGCGAGAAAGGTTCCAGCAGTTGCTGGAGCTGCTTCTGGTTGTCTTTACCGGAACACTTTTGCACGGCTTTGAGCACGCTGTCTGGAAGTAAAGACATCTGCCCGGCAAAGTGTAACGGGAACGCTTGGCCGCGAATACAATCCTGCCGTCTGGTAAACGGCGTTAATGCCGTTTCGCCTCCCAACCAATATCCGGCTTGGCCGAAGTCTAGCAAAACCCGCTCCGCTGCAATAAAATCTCTACCCAGGATCATGGGCACTGGTAGTTCCGGGAGGTATACGAACCGTTGTCTTCGTTTTCTGCCATGAAAAGAAATTCGTAACCTGACTGCACCGGCAGCAGGCAGTACGGACCCCGATGCTACCTGCAATTTCACGTTTGCTGACCGGAGATGCATCTTTTTCTTGTTACATTCCGCAAATACAGTATCCCCAATAAGCGATATGTTTGCACCAGTATCTAGAAGAGCGGCCACTGGTGTACCTAGTACATTCACAGTCATACGAGGTTCAAGGGACTTGGGTGTAGCTTCGATTCTACTCACGGCTGGGATGAGCACTGTCGGTTTCTCGTTTAGTGAGGCTGTTCCTACCCCCGTCGGCTGGTGCGAGTCCATTAGCGCCCGGCCATCCAGGGTGACCATCCTTGGTGTTGAGAACTTCAAAGCGGCTTTGACGCTGGGGATCGGGCAGGAGTCTGACCGGCCGACCTTTGGCTGAAAGGGAATCGCATTAGGGTCCAACTCAAATGCACTTGCTTCGGGTAGCTGACCGGGAACAGTGGAAGCTGTTCGCCCGGGGATCAATGCAAAGGCAGACGCGCCGGGAGTCTCATGACCGAGAATGTTGTGAGCTGGCCGCCCGGGTGTCACTGCAACAGCAGGCACGCCGGGAGTCTCAAGACCGCGAACGGTGTGAGCTGGGCGCCCGGGTGTCGGTGTGAAAGCCGACACGCCGGGAGTCTCACGACGAAGAGCGAAAGTGTTATGAGCTGGCCGCCCGGTTGTCGACGCGAGAGCGGACACGCCGGGAGTCTCAAGACCGCGAACGGTGTGAGCTGGGCGCCCGGGTGTCGGTGTGAAAGCCGACACGCCGGGAGTCTCATGACGGAGAGTGGTGTGAGCTGGCCGCCCGGTTGTCGACTGCGACAGCAGGCACGCCGGGAGTCTCAAGACCGCGAACGGTGTGAGCTGGGCGCCCGGGTGTCGGTGTGAAAGCCGACACGCCGGGAGTCTCATGACGGCGAAGTGGTGTGAGCTGGCCGCCCGGGTGTCACTGCAACAGCAGGCACGCCGGGAGTCTCAAGACCGCGAACGGTGTGAGCTGGGCGCCCGGGTGTCGGTGTGAAAGCCGACACGCCGGGAGTCTCACGACGAAGAGCGAAAGTGTTATGAGCTGGCCGCCCGGTTGTCGACGCGAGAGCGGACACGCCGGGAGTCTCAAGACCGCGAACGGTGTGAGCTGGGCGCCCGGGTGTCGGTGTGAAAGCCGACACGCCGGGAGTCTCATGACGGTGA